>JAUEJL010056092.1:0-19569 GCA_032274825.1 Drosophyllum lusitanicum | reverse complement strand
CGAGCATAGTGCCCGCGCAATGCGGCGGCAGCGGCGGCGGCGAATAATGTGTGCTTGGTTGTATGTTCATTTTTTGAAAAACGGGTTGTTTGTTTCTTTTCTAAGTTATCATTATTCAATAAACTTTCACATAGATTGGTAAAGTTTTAGCAAATGTGTCGGTGTGAGGATTATGTCAGTCTCATTAGCGAGATGTGTTGGTGTAAAAGTGTATTTGTCAATTTCTTATAATTTTGAGACAGTATAAGTCATTGTCGATCATTTCTTGATACTTATAAATATTTAATATTAAAATGTTGAATTAAAGAGAATGACAAATCTATTATACTATAACTAAGATAGATTGAAATTTAATTTGTATTAACTTATTTTATTAAATATTTATTATTGTAAAAAATTTAATTATTAATATGGTATATAAGAATCTAATTATTTTATATTTCTAATTTATAGTTTCCATTGAGCATAGAGACCCTATACATTTGTAGTAGATCATGTGTATCTATATTAAAGGTATTTACGTCAATGTATTAATCTTTCCCATTTAGTTTGATTATCTTTTAATTTATAGTTGACATTCCTTTTATATGTAGCTTTGTTAGTGTAAGTTTGAAACTAATTTATAATTATTGATATTTGTTATGATGATTGAGGGTTAGAATAGTAAAATCATCTTACTTAAAATTTAAGAGATTCAAAATGTTTAAATGTTTTATAATGTAATAATATAGATAGTGAGGCACCCGCGTAATGCGGCAGCTTGTGATGACTATCGATCAAGAGGGTGGAGACGATAGTACAAACAATATTATTTTGTGTAAACTTTAACTTAATAGAAATATAAAACAAATCATTTTTATTATTAGCGACATGTGAGTAGGATTATCTATTCTTAAGAAATAAACAAATTAGTTATTTAGATTAATAATCTAAATTACTTATCAAAATAATATTTTAATAGAGTTGTGTTCAATAAAATCCATGTAAAAAACATAGTCTTAAAATTTTAATATTCAATCACAGGTGATTCAATATACAATCACATGTGAATTACGAAAATGGCACTCCACCCAAAATTTTAAAATACAATCTAGACCATTGATGTCATTGATTTAAAGGCCAAAATTAGTCCCTTATATAAATTAAGTATGAACTATATTGAACATTCTTCTATTTTAATAAAAATTAATTTTTAATCGGCATTTATCCAAATAGAACAGTGATTCAATAAAATAGGAAAATACTGTTTTCAAAGAAACTAAATTTTAATATTAGTTGTTTCGATAATTATTTAAATTATTAATATATATATATATATATATATATATCAAATAATGTTAATTAAATTAAAATATTTAATATAATAAAAAAGTAAAAATTAAAAGAATTAGGCTCATGTAGATCGTATAATAGTATAATACAATAAAAAGTTTAAAACAAATTTTTTTAACTTTTCAGTATCCCCTTCCCTTTTCGATTAATATTTGTCACTTGCCAATATTCAAAAAATTATTACCATTTTACTAAGTTGCTTTTTTAGTCTTTGTTCCTATATATATAAATAATAATTTCCTTAATAATACAAAATATTCACAAAGCACATATCGACTTTTATTGTTAATTATCACTTTCCATCTTAATATAGATTTGTTACATGAAGGGTAGTATTGTATTTTTATCTTATTTAAATTTAAGAGTTTTAAAATGCTTAAATGCATTATAAAGTAGTATATATATATATATATATAGACTATAATTTCATATTGAATCTTCAAAACCCAAATTTGACATGGCACACTTTACAGAGTATACCAATGGCAGAAGACATTGGGGTGCCGGTGTTGGTAGACAATGATTTTGGTTACTCGACTTCAAAAATCTTAAACTACAAAATGTTTTGATAGTCTTACATAGTTTTTTGTTTCTCTTTTGCAACCCATACACGTCTCATCAACTTTGAAGTTAATTTAAATTATTTGATGCTCAAATATCACATATTAATTCAGTTCTGCAATGCAAAAACTATTGAGAATCTGCAAGTTATATTCTAGTTTTATAGTGAATCTATAAGTGGTTGCACTGTCTAACATCGACATAAATTGAAGTTTGCTTATGTTTTCTGGTTTTTTAATTTAATGTTCTTTTGTATGTTATCATTTCATGGACCTTATATAATTTCCTTAATGTACTTCCAGAATGACCTAGTTCATGGATGGGGAATGGATATGAAACTCGGCTATTGCGCACAAGTAAGTTCTGCATCCCAAAATCTACTGCTTGGGTACTTCATGAAAAGAATGACTATTAGCTGTGATACCCTTTCTCCTTGAGTAAAACTATAAAAATAAAAAATAACTACTTTAAAAGGGGTTTTCCCCGTTTTAGTAGGCTCCCCAAAGAAGTCGAGCTATGCTCTGATGCAGGCAGCCTAAACATTTTCACGGCCATTTCATTACTCCCTCTAGCCATCTAGAATTTTACCCAAGGAGGATCAAACCGACAAACCCAGGTATCTTGTGAGACTTTTGAGGCAGACTAAATCTAGGCCATCTATTGATGCTTAAATGTTAAAAGGGGTAACTCACATTTAAATGTTTAGAAAGGACATTTTGGCATAAATATGTTAACCTTTTGTGCAAAATTTCTAATATGATTTGCAATTTCTACACCATTTGTCTTTGCATACTAATTGTTTGCACTTTTGTAAATAATAGTTTGTAAATTGTAAGTGCAATGTTTCGAGATGTTGACAGCTTTAGAAATGCCAGAGTAGCAACATCGCAATTCTTGTTTGCTTCCCGGTTCCATGCACTTATTGTGTTTCCTATTATCATCACCGGGCAAAAAATATACGGTTTAAGTCATTGCAATTAATACAATGTCTAATTAGTGAAAATGTTATTTTTAGCCTTACATTTAATACATCATTGACTTCTGAAAGATGTAATAATTGTAATTAATTAAGGGTAAAATTGAGAAAGTAACAATTAATGATAATCTTTTTTTAGAAGTGACACTTATTTTGAGACAAACCAAAATGGTATAGTGTGTAATAATATTATGACGGAAGGACTATGACATTGCATGATCCCTTTCCCCTTAGTACCGCAGACTAATCTTTTTGGCATATTTCAGGGGTTGAGAAATGTGGGAATTGTTGACAGGGAATATATTTTACATCAGGGAATACAGACATTAGGAGGGCATTCTACTAAAAAGGTTATGCGTCTTCCTTGTGTCATTTTTTGTAGTCGAGATCAAAGAACATTACATGTTATCTTCTTACAAACAACCAATATTTTTTTAAGAGTCACTATGTTATTCAAGAATAAACAAGTTCAGACTAAAAATACAATGTAATATACTTTGTTGCATTTAAATTTTATATGATATCTCAAAAAGTGCCAATTCATGCCATATATAGTGTTGTTGGCTTTTGCTACTAAGAATTGGGATATTAATTTGCAATAGAAACTTGATATTATTACGGAAAAGGTCCAAAAACATGTTGACTTTCATCTCAATTTTCATACAACCTTTTTGACTAGGGAGTCACAAAATATTACAATTCTCCTCTTTCGTTGTTTTATTTTGTTTGCCATCACTTTCTGATTGTTCGTCGCTTCATCTTAAGCTTCGTCTACCTTTACGTTCACTATATATATATATAACAACAGTTAAAATTTCGTTGCAGGTTTCTAGTGATATCAATCTAGCTAAGGTATTCTTCTTTGCCTGCTTCCAAGTTCCAACTCCCCATTTTTTCCAATCATTACTAGAGATGGCAAAATGGACGGGTCAAATGGGTAGATTTACCTGGCAAAAACTTGATTTAACATTTGTTTCTAGTTTTGCCAAAATTATGATGTATTAAATATGATTTCAAGAAAAAAAAAATCTGAATTTTGAGTAAAGCAATTAATCAACATTGTAAGCATTCAAATACAAGTTTTAACCCATTCAACCGTTTTAATTTGTTTTCTTTTTTGATAAGCTTTTCGCTCTTAATAAGTTGACCCATTTTAGAGTAAACATACAAGTCAACTTGACTAATTGTCAAGTAAATCAAATAGGAATTGTTACTTATTGTGATTACATTTAGAATTGTTTGCTTACTACCTTTTAATGCTGATTATTCAATTCTTCTATGTTTCTTCAGAGTCATCGTGCTTTTGATATGAGAACTGAGGTAAGCAAACTATGATTAACTCCGTTTATATTCTTAGATGTCAATTCCCACAGTATTATCAATTACACGTGGTAATAATAATTTTAAGAAACATTAACAAAGAAAGGACGTTTTCCAGCCAACCATTTTGTTCATATTCACAATTATCATTAGGATTATACATCTCATAAATCTAATACTATAACTAATTATTCATGAACCCGCTCTGGTAACTGCTGAGTCCTTATGCAAGTAAACTCTCACTCGTTTTGTTATGTTGTTGCAGATAAGGAGGCAGTCGACATCAGAACTAGAAATATTCAAACAACGATGGGAAAAGGCCGTCAAGGAGGACAAAGAATGGGTCGATCCATTTTCCAGGAGAACTCAAACATACAAACAACCACCACCTACTCTTGACTCGTGAACTTTGACGTATGCAGTTTCGATTTATGTAAATAGTCATTACTTGAAAAAAATTTGGATGGTTTGTGTTTTCTCGGCACACGTTAGCACCACAATCATTGATCGTTAGTCTTAGGATCAACAACACATACGAGGAAAAAAGAGTAAGGACAATAACGTGTTTTAGCAACTGGAGATGATTTTTCCACTTAAGAAATTGATTCATTTAAGAAAATTATATGTTACTTTTAACATAGATTTAAGGATGTTGTGAATCAATTTTATAAGTGGAAGAATTATCTCGAAAACAAAAGGGGTGTTTAGTGTTGCTTTATGTTTGGCAAATGTCAATGACATTTTCATTCTTCAAAATCATGTTTGCAAATAAAAAACACATTTTTTATGTTTTTGAAAGGCAATACCATACAGCCCCAAAATCTCCTTTCATATTCAGGGCTAATAAGTCACTTACGAGTTGATTAAGTTTGGTCTTGATTCTTGAATAACTGACATGGGTAAAATATAACTTAAAAAGAAAAATAAACAAAATTGGCTCAGAGGAGAAATCGGTTAAAACAACAGCGATCTACTCTAACAAGTATCCCTTTTGACCTTGATGAAAAAACCATCTATGATTTTTAAAGGTGATATTATAAATTTAGAACTTAATAAGTGTTTGTTTGGTGAAAGTAGCTATAGTAGTAGCCGGTAACTGAAGCTAGAAACTGTGTATTTTATTTGTATGTGTTTGGTAACATAGCTGATAGTTGAAACTTAATAGTGTAAAATGATTAAAAAGGATAAATCATAAAAATAGGATGAATTCCAAAATAATTAAAGAGGGTTTTAGGTAAATTTATATATAAAAAGCTTGCAGTTAGTTTTAAAAGTTACTTCAAGAAACTTTTTGTCTTAGAGCTTTCTGTATAAAAAAAAGGGTTTACTTCTTCAAATTGTATTAAACTATACCCCAAATGTTAATGTGTGTATTCGCCTTTCAAAATGTTATTGTGTATTGAACTTTTATTTTGTTGTAATTGTACGTATTTTGATTACATAAAAAGGCAAAAAAAGTATAAGGTTAGTATATATAATAAGATGTTTAATACACACAATAACACGTTTTTTGAAAGTTTGATATACACAATAACATTTTTGAAAGATGGATACACATTAACATTTGAAATATAGTTTAATACATTTTGAAGAAGTAAACCCTAAAAAAACTGAACAAAAGTTGAGGTTCTTTCTTTCAAAACAAAACACTACTAACTTCAAAATGTTGTATACTAAACACACCCTAAGAATTATTTTAATTAACACTTGAAATAACCTAATTGTGTTGCGACTTTAAAGTCGTATGTTGTTTATATCATGTCAAATTCCAATAAGAAAAACTTTAGAAGAACATGACAATCGCACTCATAATTTAACTAAAACCACCCAGAAGAGCAGATTTGATATGGCTACAACAAATGAAATAGACCCGGCCACTTAATTGTTTGTCTATGATTAGGCGAGGGTATAAAACCACATACATATGATATACACTTTTCTTCCCATCTTTCACGAGAATATCCATTTTTTCAACCTCTTTCATCCTTTTTAATATTAACTATACTTTATTTTAATAAAATATAAAAAATAAATTAAAAATAAAAACCAAGTTAGGAATTGGACGTTACTTTAAAAACTAATTTAAGAAAAAAAAACTAAATTATCTATAAATAATTAAAAATACAACTAATATAAATAGAAAATTATTTCTCCCTAATTTATTTATTTTTATTTTTTGGGCAACTTCAAGATCGTCTCTTTCCAAACTTCAGAATGGGGTTTGAGCCGGTGATAGTGTGCTTGAACTCGTTAGACAACTTTTGTTGCTAGAACATGGGGTCGTAAAGTTTTGAAGAACGCCGTTGCTCTTAGTGGTGATTCAGACCGCTTATTAAAATTGGTTAACATCAATAAATTGCTTGAGGGATTTCATGATTGCTGATTCAAACTCCTTTTTCTAATCAAAATACAAGTGAAATAAATAACTGTTTTCATTTGAGTTCAAATCATCTACCTACTCATCGTCATTAGAAGAATATAGAGATTAACATCATTTATTTTGTCATTATACCCAGAAAATACGCTCGCTTAATGCCTAAACGAATGTTTTGCCTACTAATCAACTGTTCTAAAGTCCTCCAATGGACGAAATAAAGGAATCTTACGAATCCAAATTAAGGTTAATAATCCTTAAAAAATCATAAACGACGAGATAGTTTTAGTCTTAGATGCCAACATATTGCAGTTTTCTTGAAACATCTTACAATAAAGTTCGTTGTAATTTTCACGAGACAAAGCAAATGCAAGATAAGACATGTCAGTTTATGTTATGTGGGAAAAAAAGAATCAGCAATATCACAGGCTTCAACTTAACTTAAACAGTACACATTCAAGAGTAGAAACATATGGTAAACTGGAGATATTAAAATTTAGATAGAGACACATAACTAGAACTTCTAAATCGGTTTATACCTTAGAACTAATAACGACCCACCAACACAAAATCATCATCTTCAAGAACCTGAACGTCTTTCTCTCCTATGAAATTTTCCCGCCCAATTTCCTTCACTATATTCACAAACTCCACCCTTTTTGCCAAAGGCAGGGGAACATATGGTAGCCGAAAGATAGGTCTTATGACCCTTAACTGAGCTAAAGCAGTGTTAACCCCAATCGGGTTTGGCTCACAAAAAAGCCAATTTATCAAAGGTAAAAGTTTTTTATTAAGTGAAGGATTCTTACCTTTAAATAGTAGTTCTCGCATTAAGCCTGGAACCAAATTGCTGGTAACCGATATAACACCTGTAGCATCATGGTCCCACCTTGAATCATGGCACTCGTCATCATTCCCGCTCCAAACAGTAATCCCATTTTTGGTGTACTCTTTTACTCTGTCATGGCCCACACATTCCTTGACGCCTGCAAAGTTTGTGCTGCCGGCGATTGAGTGGATGACACGTGGCGGGATGTCTTGGCCTGTTCGGGATGGCACGTTGTAGATGATGGTGGGGCCCATTGGGAGCACGCATTGGAAGTGGGCAACCATGCCTTCTAGTGAGGTTTTACCATAGTAAGGGTTGATATGGAGGGCTGCATGCATTCCAACTGCAAACCCTTGTTCAGTTGCATGGACGGCTTCTCGAGTTGAGTTGCTTCCCGTGTTCCCAATGACCTGAAATAGATGTGATAGCCATGTGGTTAGGTCTCTAACAAAGAGATATCAGATGGGCGGATCTGGTAACGGGTACTTCTAGTGTGGGTTGAAATAGGTTGAGTTGAATCTATCCCCTAAACACTTCATTGCCCATTTTTTAGAAATCTTCTACAGAAAGCTACTCTGTTAAGTATGATTACAAAATAATTTATGGGCCAGTCAAATATGTATCGAATTGTAATTACACCAGATACAGATAAAAATATGTATCGAATTGTATTTACACCAGATACAGATAAAAACATGATGTATCTTGAAGATAACATCCAATCTTTTCATCAAAGAAATACGCTTTTTGTTACTTACTATATTATGTGAAGGACTAAAGGTAAGAAAAATACTGAACAGTCAAAATAGTTAAGGACATTTTGGGTTGCCTACAAAGTAGGTTCAATAGTTGGGTAGGCTTAATGAAAAAGACAGAATAAGCGGGTTGCCTCCTTATATATTATCCATCCCATTAATTATTTTACACTAACAGTCTAATGTTCTTACAGGAACAGATTAAAAAGTTGTATCCAATAAAACATAATTTCTTGTTAGCTTACTTTTATGATTTAACCTAGTTAGCCAGTTGATCCTTTGGAGATTAAGCCCAAGCCAAACCGACCCATTGTAAGCTAACAGGTTGAAACTGCCACCTTTATCGTGCAAGGTTCGACCTCATTCCACTGTGCCCGGCATAAATAAGGAATAAGTAAAAGATTTAACTAATAGGAATAGCGAGTCACGTTTCAATGACCTTAATTGATGTGCCAAAGCAGTTGATAGTGTGGCCAATAAGCATGATGTGTTCATCCCAACTCATCAATTGGCCTTCGCCAGTGGTCCCACCAACAATGACACCACCGGCGCCACCTTCAATTTGCATATTTACCAAGGCATCGTAAGCCTCCAAATCAAACCGTCCATCAGGTAAGTAAGGAGTTTTAATGGCTGTTATCAACCGCAGTGACTTGATGTCATCTGTTGAGGTCCTGATAACATAACAAGAAAATGAATGATATAATGCAAGTAAGAACAGAGAAACGTATTGAAAGAAATAAGTCGAAGCAAGCACACGCTTCTTTTTTTTCTTTTTATTTTTTGTTAAATTATGACAATTATATGCAATGCATAATTATTCTGCAGTAGCTCCCCCCCTCCTTTCTGTCTGTCTGTCTGTCTGTCTCTAAGACATATAATACACAAACTGATCTAAGCACACTGGACTGTTTTCTATAACTTTACGTTTTGGTGGCTGTGTCTGTATCATATATGGGATAAAGAGGGAGAGGTGACACAATACCTGTTCTTGACTTCAAAACTGCGCATCGGTAGGTGAAAATTGGGAATTATAGCTGCAGATGGTGTTGTCCATCTCGCACTCCTTAACAACAATGAACAAATGAATATATAATTAAGAAGTCAAACAGGTCACTTTACAAAATAGAATTACTAGCACTGTAGCACTATATTTTGACATACAAAAGCAGGTCATCATTCCTCCATAAACACGTGCTGAAACAACACCAAGACTCAAGAGAGCGTTTAGGATTGCTTATTTTAAAAAAAAAACAACTTATCTCCCTGATAAGCAGTTTGAAATATTCAGGCACCAAGCTGCTTATTTAATATGCAATAAGCAGATAGTTTTTCCATCCAAACAGCTTGACACAATAAGGAGAGAAAAATTATTACTAAGCAATCCCAAACACCCTTTTAAGCGTATGAAAACAGAATCACAGCATTACACAAGAGCCTACATATCATAGGTGCAATTTAAGGTACCAAATATCAACTTCTTTGCGAACCATTAGTACTGTAGCTTCTTAGATCTAAGCATGTCCATAGGCTTTTCTAAGGTTACATAGATTTTACAAAGCATAACAACACGTTGCAAATGTGTGGTTTGACAACATAGTAAATTAGTAATATGATTCAATATGATCAGAGGTTAAATCTGAGAAGTACCCAATAGGTAATATTGATAGAGGTTACCATCTGTCATTATAGTTTGCAACCAATATGTAGCCACATAAACAAATAAATCTTAAGACTGTTAAAGTTCCATCCAAATTCCCAAAACTAATTAGATTTCCCCGCCAAAACTCAAAGAACTTCCATATCAAGATTTCAGAACCCATACACAGCAAACTTATTGATCTGTTGCTCGACGCTACAAATTTAATTACATACCTAGACTGAGTTTAAGCCATTGCTGGCTGCAAATACTGATATGAAACCTTGACCATAAATCATACTGGTATAATTTGCAGCATGACATTAGCTAAATTCAGATACAGCAAAACTCAAAATCAAAACATTAGGAATGAAGTTATATTATTTCAAATGCTTGTTTCTTGCTTATATTTTTCCCTAACAAACAATAAATTGATCGGAATTCATCGATAGAAGAATAACTGAATAAGTAGCCATTTGTGGAATCTCGACGTTATCTAGTTTCCTAGCGAGTGTCTACCTGACGGATGTTAACCGACCAAGGAAAATTTAGCAACTACTGGTATATCATAGTAATCATATACGGTAAGAATAACAAGAAATAAACGAGGAATACCTGTTGAGAGTTAATGCAGAATTTGGGCGTAAAAAGTGGAAAACAGAGTCCTTCTCCCACGAACTATAGCTCTTAAATGCAGAAATTTGCTGGTACGCCAACGACATCCTTCCAAAATCAAGAAAAACAAACAGAAATTATTTCTAGGATGACTTAAAACCTTTATCGTCGTCGAATTGTAATCGGCGTAATGATAATGTCAGCCGTAATAGTTGTGGTGTTCGCGTTAGTGGTGGTGCAGCTGCTTGTGATTTGATCGGCGAAGTGGTGGAGCATGACGGCGCTCTACAGACGATGGGTGAAACCCTAAGAAATTTAATGTCTTAAAGCTTCGCACTCCTGTAACAATGGCTGTATAAAAAAGAGGATTTGAAGAAGTGGTTTTTATATGGCTGCAAAAATATTATATTTTGGCGATATTCAACTTTGCTCCTTATAATATTGGATAATCATCTTTTAGATCCCCGTATTATTATAGAAAGGTAATACAGTCTTTTAACCAATAACTGACCTAAAAGATTAAGCAAGAGGTTGATTTAAATTGACCAACTTTTTCATCATCATTATATTACCATGTAAAGTAAACTCGAACAACAAATGAAGACTCCATGTTACGAACAAAAAATAATTTATTAACTTTTTCTTCATCATTATGTTGCGATGTAAAGTGATTGTTTAAATTGTCTTTTTTGTTAATGGAATTATATTATCTATAAGTAGATTCGCTATTGAAAAACAAGTGTCGAAATTTCAGCTTTGATGTTTGCGATGATGCTGAAAAGCAAAAGATTAAACAAGTGTCAAATGATCACTTCACTACCGAAAAGGTAGCAAACTGAATGTGAATAGTGCCGTTGAAGAACAATCAATTGAAAAATGTCGCGCTGCTGAAAAGTAGTGAGTTAAATGTTTATCAAATGAAAGTTGGATATGAGGCTCGTGTTTAACATAAATCTTGAACATCTTGTTTGTTTTTCCAAGAGCAAATGTACTATTGTATATGACCAAAATTGCATGAAAATCTTGAAATTCGTATGCAACATGAGAAGAGATAAGCAAAGATATTTTATACTTTTGGTGTGTGTGAAATGGGAGTGTTAAACTCCTTTAAACACAAGGTTGTAAGTGTAATAATAAATTTGCATTTAACCTTAATTAAATGGCTAAGGTTGTTATTTAGTTACACAACTGAAATGAGTAAAAATAAAAAAGTATGAACGAGAGCAAAATATGGTTGTGTGATATGTATTTATTTCCTGAAGTTGCACAAACACACAAGTTTGATGAATTCAATATTTCAAATCTATATTTTGCGAGTATGATTAGGAGTAAAAACAAGAAGAAAGAAAAAGCTTACAATATTTTCCACTTTCATACTTATAACTTACTTAAAGTCTATATAATCTCTTATATGGGATCATTTTCACACCATTTTATTTTCCAACATTTCATTCTAATCTATACTACACTATAAAGAATTTAACTTTCTCTTTCTTAAAAATTTTAAGACTATTTAATTTTAAGTGGTACGTATTTTTATGCACAAGATACAAACATTTAGAGTAATGACCTAACCAATTATTTTCTTAATTATCTCAACTAATTTAAGGCAATTGTTGCTTTAATAAATCATTAAACATCACAACAACTATTTAATTTATCTAATTTTGGTTAAATTACTTACATCAATAATAATTTTAAGGCTAGTTATCCTTTTCTCTAATTATTTAATAATAATATTTTTTTAGTTTATTGTTTTTCAAAAACTATCTTAACAACTAATAAAATGGTTGATTGCAAAAAATAAAAAAACAAAGAAAGAGAAAAAAGATGGATATGTTGTTGAACATATTCTATTTAAGAACACCGTATTTCACACATACTATACTTTACATTGTTGAAATCGAACATGTTATCGAACACAACTATTGACATCGTCGCTGCATTGCGTGAGTACTATATTACTATCTCATTAACACTTGCTTTTTTTACACACAGTATCATCTCACGGTTTTGACTAAGGAGAACCTAAACCCACTAGAGTTTGATTACATATAACACATATACATGTCAAAACTAGAAACACATTTTCACTAGTTTTTCAACTTGATTTCAAATGTTCCCGGTAGTTGGATCCATGGTTATTAAAATCACGATATTGATCGTAGGATTGTAGGATTCTAAGATCTCGCCAACCAAAAACGCACCGGATCGTACTTAGGATCGTAAATAGGTAGGATCGTACTCGGGGTTGTAAGATCGTATGTGAGATCGTAAGATCGTATATCCTACGATCCCACAATCTCACCTTTTTTTTTACATTTTTTAGTATTACTATTATTTAACATTTTTTATTACTACTATTATTTTTAAACAATTTAAGTGGTCAACCTTGTGTTAAAAATAATTGTTCACAATTTTCTACTTTACACAGTTACATTTTTTATTTTTATTTTATTATAAGAGACGGAGATTTAAGAGAATAATATTTTTTATGAAATAAGAAATTAATGTTATGCAGATTGTGCTATAGATTTATTGATTGTGTTTAATAGTCACATATTAAATTTTATTATGATGTGTAAACCAATGAATTGTGGTAAATTTTATCTATGCACTTAATATTTAAAATTTAGATGTTTTAATGTATGTTATTTTAAAATTTAATGTTTTATTCTCTCGTAAAAATGTTATATAATTGGTTTTTGATAAAAACTATAACATATTAAAAAAACTAAAAAAAATTAGTGATTTGTGGTAGGATCTTAAGATCCCGATCCCGATCTCGATCTTACGATCCGATCTTGCAAAGATGTATACGATCACAAATAAGATCCCGATCTTGATAACCTTGGTTGGATCACATATGTTAGTATCCTCACCGATCTCATGCTTTATTTTTAATATTGTTTTCTATTAGAGCTGGGTGAAAGAAAGTGATTCTGAAATTGTATGTAAGCCTAAACTACTTAAAGGATCGTATAGACACTATTCAAATATGATATCTCGACCCTATACTTGGGTCACACGAAATCCAAATTATGGGAATAATCTTTCAAGAAACAACTCGTATCAAAGCACTGATATAAGACCATGAACTAGGATTTATATAAAAGTCAAATTTTTCTAATTACCAAAGATAAGATCAACCAGTTCAAATATTGGCTCTATCCCAAAATTAAGAGATGGTGATTTATGGTAATTATTCACAAGTGTTTTGAAAATCAATCAATTCAAATATTCTATCCCGCCAAAGGCGTTGCCCTTAGGACCACGTAAGGGGAGTAGCCCAAGATTTAAACTCTCATTGTAATATGTAAACTACGTTATAATAGAATGATCTGGTGACACTAAAATCACTAACATTTTCAATAAACAAATGATTGTATACGGAGATTTTATGATTGTATTCTTTTTAGAATATAATGATTTGTTTATCATAAACGCTTCTCGAAACGGAGATAATGGAGTAAAGGATTAAAATACATAGTTATCAACTATGTATTTTTCGATCTTAAAGGATGAACAAAATTGTGATTTGTGTATTTTGGCAACAACGTATGTGATTTGTGTAATTTTGCTCTATGTTGAATTCAAAAGCTACTAGTTTGCACACTGACTTTAAGCCTAAAACATATTGCAATGGGTGGTAAACATCGAATTTTGATTAAAGGTTGTGGCAATAACACTTACCACGCATCACGCATGAAGCCCATCATGGCCCCATCCACTCCGAGATTCACCCTTCTTTGTTCAGCTTTATGATGTGTGGTTGTTGAAATTCTCCCATCTTTTTTTTCAGTCGACAGTTATTTAAAAAAATTATTTTTTTATATCTCGCGTCTATAAACACATCTACTCTCTTATTTTTGTTGATGTCACAATCTTTATCATCTTCTTGTCATTACTCACATTCTAATGTTGAACTATTTTACAAAAAAAATAAAATAATTTATTCTCACTCTTTTGCTAGAAAATTGTGTGAAAAAGGTAAAAAAGTTTTGCAATAAGTGATCAGATATATAATGATACTAGTTGACAGTACAATACAACGATTAAACACGTAAAACTTTATAAAAAATATGTAGATTTTTTAAAGAAAAATTAAAGAAATAATAATACATGACCAACACTTTTGAGTTGCTCGCTTTACTTGATGTCTGAGATATGATGGCCACATTTTTATGTTGTTGGTAGATGAAATAATTTTAGTGACTTGTTATATTATACGTACAAGTCCTTTTACATGACAGAAACAACATGATTCCTTAACACGCAATCTTTAGGTCGTTAACCTTTTCTTTATGAAAAGATCGAATAAATTAACTTTTGATGTGTGTGTAATCATTTTAGTCGGGGGTGTCTTTGAGGGAGTGCAGGAGGTGCGACGCACAGGGCTCACGTTTGAAGGGGGCCACTTTTATATATATATATATATATTTATTTATTTATATAATAATTTTTCAAAGTCCATAACTTTAAAAATAAAATTTTACAAAGCCCATATTAATATGATTAATATATTAAGCTCAAAAAAGTAAATATTAGGGTATTCTTATCATTTAGAAATCAAGGAATAGAGGCGTAAAACAGAAAACAACCAAATGTCCAAATAGCTTTGATTCACTCAGCCACGTCACAATTTACAAGGTTAGGTTTATTTATTTATATATAATATGTTGTTAATTTAACATTTTAATTGCTTAAATAATGCTCAATTGCTCTTGTATATGCGATGAAGTATTTTGTAGTTTATATTATTATACATGTGTTATTGAATTCGTTTATGTATA
Organism: Drosophyllum lusitanicum; assembly: GCA_032274825.1. NCBI lineage: Eukaryota > Viridiplantae > Streptophyta > Magnoliopsida > Caryophyllales > Drosophyllaceae > Drosophyllum > Drosophyllum lusitanicum. Next base: position 4,375 of record JAUEJL010056092.1, on the reverse strand, counting down.
CAATATATATGTGCTGCTGAATTACCGATGATCATTGAATTCAATACATAATATATGTTATTTCAATTATCATTTTATTGATCAATTAATTGTTTATTTTTTAAAAATTTGATTTTTAATAGTTTTTATTATTAATCTAAGATTATTGTTATATGATTTTCAGTAATTATGCCTCCTAAGCATCTATCTGGTAGTGAAAAACGTAAAAAGAGAAAAAGAGATGAAGAATTAAGAAAATCTTAAAGTGAGGCTCTAGATAGGTTTATTCAGAAAAAGCCAAAAGTTTCTTCTCAAAATCAAAATACTAATGATATTAATGTTAATAATGTGAGTGTTGATGGATATCAAACAAATCATGTTAGATAATGCTAATGATGATGATGTAGAAGATGATAATGTTGATATGCTTCTTGATAATGCTATTAAAGAAGTGAACATATTGATCGAATACTTCAAGGAGTTTTGAGAAACAGGGTTATCTAAGGTTATTGATGATGTTAAGAAACTTGCCATTGAAATGAATATTGACCCGGTATTCCCTCAAAGGCGTCAGGTTTGTAGAAAAAAACAATTTGATGAGAACCAAAGTGATCAAGATGTCTTATTTTCAGCTCAAGAGAATTATAAAGTTAATTATTTTTTATATATTGTTGATCAAGCTAGTGCTTCTCTTAAAACCAAATTTAAACAGTACAAATAGTAGGAAAAATTATTTGGTCTTTTGTTTCCTAAAAAGTTGAAGGAATTTGATGACAAAGGTCTTAAGTCATGTTGTAATCATCTTAAATCCGCACTCAAGTATGATAGACGATCAGATCTCGATGCAAATGAGCTTTATACGGAGTTGAAGCTGCTTGACTCGTTTTTACCCGGGGAAACTATTCGATCTAACAATGTCTTAAAGTACCTGAAAGAAATTGATTGCTTTCCCAATGCAATTATTGCATATAGAGCCATGTTGACTATTCCAATAACTGTTGCATCTACAGAAAGAAGTTTCTCAAATATCAAGTTGTTAAAATCCTACATACGATCCAAAATGTCACAAAAAATGCTTAATTGATTAGCAATGATAGCTATTAAGAATGATATCTTGGAGAGTATTGATTACGAAGAGTTGATTCATAATTTTGCTTTCACTAATGCTAGGAGAACTTCACGATTCATGTAACTATATAAGATAAACTATTTCACTACCTTTCTTTGGTTTTAGTTTTTGATTAATAAATATCGTAGCATTAGTATCTTTTTCTTATATATATATATATATATATATATATATGTGTGTGTGTGTGTGTGTGTGTGTGTGTATACAAGGGGCCCATTTTCTCACTTTGCACAAGGCCTCCAAAATCCACGGGACGCCCCTGCATGTTGGGGATTTTAGTGTCATCAAGCCATTTAGTATAATCGGAATTGACCTAAAACTAGCCGATTCTAGACTTAGTTATAATTCGGGTTTGGAGGTGCTGAGTGCACATTCGAATAAGCTAAGTTGGTATCGGGAATACGGAGGTCCAGAGGCTGGCCCCTGGTGAGGTTCCAAGGGGCATCGCCCCTGTCGGGGTCCGAGGGGCAGCGCCCCGTAGCAAAAACTATATATATATATATGAATAACCGCCGCCAATTACAGCCGGCCAACCGCCCGTAACCGCCAAATAACCGCCGGTTTCACGCCTATAAATAAGCATCTCGGTTTTGGTGTTTTTAAGAACAAGTGTAGAAACCAGAGAAGAGAGAAGGAAGGATATACGATTTCATAGTCGATATTCTGTCAAAATAATGTCTGGAAAACGAAAATCAAAGCAAAGATATTATGTGTTTTGATTTAAATTAAGTCTGTGACTCAAATCAAGTTTCTTGGATTATCCTATATCTGAATTCGTGATACCCCAGGCATAAGGGTCGAATTACATATTACAGAAATTGTATTAAACACAATATACGAAATTATCCAAGAATTGTTATTCTTAACTCCATTTCAAACTCATTCCTCCAACATAACACAACAACAATTTTACTCAATTCCGCATATGCAGAATAAAGGGGGTATGATGTAGACCTTCGACTAAAAATATATAAAAATATATATTCCATAAAGTAAAAAAGAACAGCTAACATAAAATCCATCGAAATCAATCATATGATAACCAACAACCCTGGAGGGTTATTGTTATTGGGAGATCCGTTTGTCGATAATTTTATCTCTTTTTAAAGATTTTCTGTATTTAAATTTACATAATGATTGTGGATCATGATTATTTTACTATTCGACGATGATATATAATTTATAGAAGAAGGAGATTGATAAAATATATATATATTCCATTAATTCAACACCGACTTAGGTAGCAAGGTGGGAGAATGCACAAACTTTTTACCTCCTAGCTATATCATTTGCTTGTTGACCTAACTTGGCTAATGATATATGAGCTATTAATAATGGAAGACTTTGATCATTGAAGTAACAAAGTGGTGCTCAGTGAGATATAGTGAGAAGAGAGGATATCGGTCACAAATTATATATATATATATATATATATATATATCGACTTAAAAATTTTATCGTCTTAAAATTAATTTGAAGGTTGTATCAGAGATTTCTAAAGGATTTAAATATTAATTATAAACTTTGATAAAACCGCTATTCTATTTAAAATTATGATTTTTATATAAGTTCTTAATACGCTTACAAGCCAAATATATCGTGTATAACTTACAACATTCACTAAACCTTATTTTAAAAAACAGTTTACAATTTTTGTAAAAAAAAGAACTCGATGAATTTCATCAGAATCCAATATACTTTTAGACGGTCATAAAACTTAGTTATTTAATTTTAAAATTCCTTTTGAAATATAATTTTTCATCTAGTAATCTAAAGTGCAATTAATGTTCTGTTCTTAAATTTTTTAAAGAAAGAAGTAGAGAAAGAAAAGGTAGAGAAAGAAAGTGAAAGAAACGAAAGGTAAGTAAAAAGAATGATTAAATTGGATTATTGAGTTGGAAGGAAATAAAGGGAGACTTCTTTCTTTTCAAATTATCTCATGTTTAAAAGGATAATTTTTTAACATAATAGTCACTCCCCCTCCCCCCCACCCCCCCACTTCTTTCTCTCTCTCCTTAACAAAACTTACTTTAATGCTATGTTCTCGAGTTGTTTTTTAAAAGAAAAAGGAGGAGGGGAGAAAAGTACAAGATTGTGTGTTCTCAAATTTCTTTAAGGAGAGAAAGGGAGGGGAAGGGATTGACTATTTGATTAAAAACTTATCCTTTCAAATGTGGGATGATTTGAAAGAAAACGGCTCTTCTTCCATTTTCTTCTTTTTCCTTCAAACTCAAAAACACAACTTAATCATTTCTTTCCTTTTCCTTTCATCCCCTTCACTTTCTTTCTCTTCCCTTTCCTTTCTTAAGAAACTCGAGAACATATTGTCAATTTGTCATGGTTTTCTTCCCTTCCTCTCATTTTCTTTCAAAACTAACTCGAGAACACAGGTAAATGTGTTTTTATCACATATGTGTCAAACACAAACACAACCATGCAGTTAATCAAATATAGCAAAATTGTCATAGCTTCGCCTATAAAGTTTGAATTTTTATGGCTCAAAACAAATTAAAAATAAACTCAAGACTATAGGGGCTTTAAAGCTTTAAAAAATCAATATCGAGCATTAAAATTTTCATTGATAAAAAGATAATAATCGTATTAAGAATAAATAATAATAAGTGTAACAGCTCTATAATTATTTTAAACACATGTTGTGTATACCTTTAGGTCCAACACTTCCCTGACTTCTGTTCCTCTTAGTTTTTTGAATTGCAATCTTCAATTTGTGATGCTTAATGAGATGAATCCCAAGCAACACCATAGTTTTTTTAGAGAAGATTAAAAATATTTCAGTAATATTCATCAAAAAAAATTTAATATATAATCCTATTTAAGCAAACTAATTAAATACATAATTCTCATCCACTAAAACTTTTTATTAAACATTTATTATTTAATAACACTTTTCCAAATCCACTTTGCTCCCCTCAATACTTTAATGCTTTAATTAGTGAAGCTTAATGGGATGAAGCCCAAACCAACCTTTTAGGCCCTGTTTGTTTCGTGGTATTTCCTATGATTTTCTAGGATTAAGATTTCAAATCCTGAGAAATCTTGTGTTTATTTAGAAAAAAGGCAAATGATTTCAAATGATAGGATTTCAAGAATCCTATCAAATGCTTTAGATATGGGTAGGGGTGAGCATGGTACCGGAACCGGTACCGACCAGTACCGGTACCGGTTTTATCGAATACCGAATTTGGTTTAAAGACGGTACCGAATACCGTACCGAGTATTCATACTACGGTACCGGTACCTATTTTA
>JAUEJL010056081.1:0-19572 GCA_032274825.1 Drosophyllum lusitanicum | reverse complement strand
TCATTTTGCTTATGCTCATTGTGAACCTGTATATTTAAGTCTCTCCAATACATGTGATTATGTATAACATAAAAAAAACTTGTATAAAGTAAGAAACTAGTCATAAAGATCAAACCTACATCTAGAGCAGGGCAATCAACTGCTTGAGGGGATGTCAAATCTGCCTTCTACAAGATAAAAAACAGTTTGGAAATGAGGAAAGCTTAAACGAGAATACAACCAAATACATGATTCTTGGAATTCTGATATAAACTTAAAAAAGTACCAGAAATTAAAAAAAGAGCTAATTACATATTTGGTCCATGTGGTATGTCATTTATTATATTTTTGTTCCTTAAACTACGTTTATTACTTTAGGTTCCTATTGTTTGTGTTTTGTTTCACTAATAGTCCCCGATACAACTAAAACGACCAAGTTAAGTTGAAAAGACCATTATCCTCGTGTTCCCTTTTTTATTTATTTCCTTAATTTTAAATAATTAAAAATATTATTAAAACTAACAAATTATAGACATGCATAGGGGTGTTCACTAATTGGTTTCACTTGAAAATCCACCCGATCCATATAATTTTGGGTTAATTGATTATGGCTTAATTGAATTGGGATCGGTTATTTGGATACACTCGAATATTTAATCAGATTACGGTTTGGATTTGGATATTAAGTTTTCTTTTTGGGGCCCGACCGAATACCGGAACAAATAAAGGGATTGCATTTTAATATTTATGATATATATACACTATATCATACAATTGACTTGAAATAATTTATTTCATTTGAGTTCATTTATGAATTAGTGAATACGTTAGTAATTTCTTAAAAGCTTTTGTGGGTAAACAAAAGTCAAGAATATATGTTTTTGAAAATTATATAACGGTTTTGGTAGATTGCTTGATTATTTTGTACTGTATATAGTAATATAATTTATTTGAATTTGATGATCTTGTGGTCAACTGACAAATGTGTGTGACTAATGGTAAGTCTTGTATGTGTTTTTTTTGGTAAGTTTCTTAATTGGTTTTATGAGGCCCGAACCAATTAACCCGATGGTTATTGGGTTGGATTAGTTTGGTTTAGTTTACTTTTGGTTGGATTATGGCCAGTTAATTTTTTTTTCTAAAATCCAATAAAACCAAACTGATTAAATCCATAAAACCAACAACCGATTGAACACCCCTAGACATGCACCAATCTTCGCTTCCTTTTCCTGCCTTACAGCTGACACCTTCCCCCTTCTCTCTCTCGCCACTGTTCCCTCCCCCTTCTCTCTTTCATCACCGCCACCATCCCACCTATCTCTCACCACCGCCACTGCCCCTTTCTCTCTCTCCGTCACTACCGCCACCATCCCCCTTCTCTCTTTCACCACCGCCACCCACTCTACATCCTCGCAAGAGAAGACACGCCCTCCACGTGCAATTTCAGATCAGTGGAGTGCAAGGAGATGGTTTAAGGTTTCTCCTCCCCTTGTGCGACATCTATAGTCAGATCATCACCACCATCGCATCATCACCCCACTGTCACATTTCAACTACGCAATTAGGGTTTGATCGGTCGCGTGCACACTTTCTCTCTCTCTTTCAGATCTTGTTCTTGAGTAATAGCATTTCAGATATTGTTCTTGATTTGTGTAGCCATTGATTTGTACGTTGAAGCGATTTTCAGATCTTGTTCATTGCATTATAGTGTGTGTTACTTTATTTACATTCGTTTATCGTTTAAACGAAGAAACAAAAATATACTCTAACTAACAAAATTTTTAAGCAGTCGAACTCAAAAGCTCCTTTGTTTATCGTTCGTGTTCGTTTATTTGTTCCGCTGAAGTTAAACGAACGAACACAAACACATAAATCCGTTTTTTAACCGTTCGTGTTCGTTTATTGTTTGGATAAAGTTAAACGGACGAACAAGAACAAATCTCGTTGATACTCAGTTCGGTTCGTTTACGGCGAGTGAGCCCTATCCATCATAGGTGATGTTAAAGGTTGTGAAGAAGGATTATGAAGTCAAATTTTAAGTAATAGAAAGAGTGTTTTGTGCAGATTTAAATAGGAATTTTTGTATAGTTCATGGTTATACATTACTTTTTCAATGTACTAGTTTTGGACTTTTGGGTGTATGCATTACTTTTGGATAAAGGCATACATCATAATGCATTTTAACTAGCGCATTACTTGTGAATGTATACATATATTTGATGTATTAAATGCAATTAAAATCTTTATACACTTATTTCAACATGTGTATTTTAAGCATGTGCATTAATTTGGAATTAATTCATGCATGTACGTTGGTGCATTTCCCTCCGGATGTATGCATGACTTTTTTAATGTTGTATACATATGCATTACTTTTGATATGATGCATTCATTTAAATCTAAATTAGATCCACATCAATGAAGCATCTATTTCAAAGTACATTATTTCAAGAATCAAGTAGAGCCGGGGATCACGTATGTATCATTGCTTTTGTATGTACTGGCTTTTAGTATGATACTAACCCATCTCATACTAGACCCTTATCACACGATAAACCCAAATGTAGAACTCACCTCTTAAAACTAACTTGTAGGGGTATGCAGTATGCAATTATGCATTAAGGAGATAAGACACCTAGACTTATAACCTAACTGATGTGGAATCATAATAGAAAGACTTTACTCAAATATCTTAAATTTTTTATATGTGTAGTAATCTGTATCAAATAGTAATTTTGTGATAAAATAATGTTATATTCAAAGTTTAAACATATTACTGATAGTACAATCCTGGAGATTTATATTTCAAAATAGATTTTATGAATTTAAATATAAATAATGAACCCGAAATTTTTGTAAAATCTTCTTTACTGGTTGCCTTTTAATTTCTCTTTGTATTTTAACAAAACTATGTAACAACCCAAAACCTAAAGAATATTTTGTGTGTTCTAAGTTTTGGGTGTTACAAACTAACATTTTTGTAAATTTTTAGTTGACTAACACCAACCATGTAGAACTGAAACGGATAGAGATCTTGTGAGCTATAGTCAAGATATTGCCGAAGAGATCCAACCAAGAATCGACATGTTTTAGTTTAAAAAAACCAAAAGATCTTAAGATCAAGATTGAAATCTTAACAACCATTAAGATCAACTTTGGGAGGAAAGATGGAAACCTCGAGTGCATTGTGGATTTGTTGAACCTCAAAAGCGTAACTAATATACTTTGAAGAAGTCAATAGCTCAAGCACACCAACACATAACCCTGCAGTTGAATCAAACACAGGTAAAGCCATATATCCATGGAAGTTGCAGCGAATTGCACACTCTCGTTGTGGGAAATGTGTTGTTGAGTAATTAGTAATATCAAAAGTCCACTCTGGCAATCCACGGCTAAAAACTCGAGCAAGAGGGCTATTATGGTCTCTTTCCTCATCCTCAAGATCCTTAACCACAAGAACCGGGTTGTCTACAGAGTGTATCCTATATGAATGAAGTCCTTCATCAATTACCCCAGCTTCATCAATCGCCCCAACACCAAAAGGTTGATCTGCGGTTGTAAGTAATTTGTGCTTCCCGTAGTCAAGAGGCCACCAAAACTGAATAATTACACGACGTTCACGTAAACTTAAGAGCTTTAGTGCACCTTTTATCTTATCATGCAGATACTTTCTGTTAGCTCCTAGTTTAAAACCTATAATTTACAGAAACTACATCTCAGTCTTAGAAGCATAGATATTTTATTGTTTTTATTATTTAAGGTCTTAGTTTTAGAGAAAATTGATTTGTTGGTTTTTCATAGGCTAATTAAGGTGTGAAATATGAAAACAGATTTTCTTATTACAGCTAAGACGGATGGACGTACTGTAGGTTGGGGATTTAGATGAATCTGCAGACGGTTCTTCTTTTCCAGAAACCCATAGAGCTGTCAGGTATTTGGACTCGCCTGAAGACGCAATTGTCGGCGGTTCCATAGCGATCTTATTCCTCACATCGAAACCAGATTTACCTCCATTTGCTGAATGAAATCTCAAGAACCCGTCCATGTTATGCTTGGCGGATTTCCATAGAAATGCTAATTATTGTAAAGCCTACTTCGTACAATACAAAGAGATGATAACGTAACAAGGATAAGCTTCGAAATATATTAAATGGTAAACGTGAACCTTCCAAAATATAAAAAATCTCACCTGGCCTGTCCCAGGACGACTTTTCAAAATTACATTGGGAGCCCGTGAACCTTTTCACTTTTCACACCTAACTACCTAACGCTAGTTTCCAATAATTGTTTGTTTTTCATCAAAAAGGTTATCTACGTCGTGTCAATCCTGTTCCCGAGATCCTATGGATCTGAACCAATCCTTCCCCAAGGACCGTCCCACAAGCAATGATCACCTATCTTAACTGCCCGAGTAAGGGGTCGGAATTAAACTCGAGACCATTTCATCAAAGTTTCCCCTTACTGGACCCACCAAGCATTTGCGGTGAGGGATACTACCCCCAAGATGTTTACCTATGGTAAGGATCAAACCCATAACTTCAAAAAGAACAATAAGCCACCTTACCACAAGGCCACCTTATACCTTGTTGGCAATAATTGTTTGTTTTTAATTTATTGATCGAGAATTATAATATTATAATAGGAATAGTTAACTTTTGTGTTAACAGGCTAATAGCGTTGAAAATTATTATTAATATTAAATACTAATGACGTTACTTTTGATAGTTCAGTTTACTTTAGTTTTATCGAGAAACGTACAATTTCATTTAAAAAAAATTACAATATCATTTTTAAAGTAATTTAATACTCGAATAAACTGGAGCATGCAATATATATTTGAATGCAGATTATGTAAACACTGCGTCTTGCAAGGAACTAAGAATAAGAACATCACATGTTGGATCCCTACGCCCTCTTAAAAACAGAAGTCCATGAAACCTTGGTAGATTTAAACATGAACTGTTTTTCGTATAAAAACTGTGAGAACTATTTGTAACATCATTAATGACTTATTAATAGGGGTATTTGGTATAGTTACCCAACCGTGAATTACGTCCGGTGAGCCATCATTAATTTGCGAGGCTTGATTTTTCCAAAATACCACTCATTAATAAGGGCTTAATGACCATTGATTTATTTCCAAAATACCCTTGATTTATTTAAATCAAGGGCTTAATGACCATTGATTTATTTAAATCAAACGAGAACTGTTTTTCGTACGAGAACTGCGAGAACTATTTTTAACGTCATTAATGACTCATTAATAGGGGTATTTTGGTAATTTATATATTTACTCATCCTTGAATTGCGTCCGAATGAGCCGTCATTAATTTGCGAGGCTTGATTTTCACGAAATAACCTTCATTAATGCGTCATTAATGATCCATTAATGAGTAATTAATGAAGCATTAATGAGCAGTCAAAAAAATCTTAGTCATTGATTACGTTTAATCAAGGACTAAGATTGGTTCTCGCAGTTCTCGTACGAAAAACAGTTCTCGTTTGAACCCTCACCTATATATATATGAGTTGTGTTCAATAAAGTCCATGTAAACAACATAGTCCTAAAATGCAATCCGGATTACGAAAATGCCACCCTGCCCAAATTTTTAAAATGCAATCCGGACCATTGATGTCATTGATCCAAAGGCTAAATTTAGTCCCTTAGGACTATGAATTAAGTATGGACTATATTGAACATTCTTCATATATATATATAGAGGAGGGTTCATGCGAAAAGCTTCTTATTTGCGAAAAGTGCGAGAAGCGATCTCAGCCATTGATTGATTTTTGATCTTGTGGTTCAAATTAATTATAATTACTATTTTTATTTAATTCAAAAGGGTAAATTAGTAAACAATAATATTCTCTCTCCTCTCTCTAATTAATTTATCTCTTTCTAATTAAAATTTTCTCTCTCTAATTAAATTTTTTCTAGATTTTATTTACTTTTTTATTTTTATTATTTGTTAAATTAATTCTTTTTTTTAAGAAATTTCTTCATATATTCAATTGTTCATTAATGAATCATAATATTTTGATAGAATTTTTTTCTCTTTTATTACATAAAATTACAATTAATATTTTTGTTATATATTGAACACTTACTAAAAATTATAAAAATACCCACTTACTTATTTCTAATCACTACGTTTATTTGTATTCGATAATGAACACAACCAACACTATTTGTGTTCGATAAAGAACACAACCAACACTATTTGTGTTTGATAATGAACACAATCAACACTATACTAGTTTTTAAGATAATTTTAAGATATTCAATACTGAACACAACCAATCATATAAGCGTTTTGTTAAAAATTTTACAATATTCAACGATGAACACGGACAATTTTCTCTAGTTATTACCCACTCTTCACTATTTTAACAACGTACTAAAAAACCATATAATCTAAAACCCAAAAATAAAAAAAATCAGATACTTTATAATAAAAAAAGAAACAAAAAATTATAATCCCATGTTCATCATTCACATATAAGATTAAACTGAAAACCAATGCCAAATTGCCAATATACATAGTTGAATACAAGCAAAAAATCAGAAAAAAGGACAAAATATACATTGTTGAATGCAAGAAAAAAAATCAGAAAAAGGGAAAATGAAGAAAAGAAATTGTTCATTACGGTTGAATAACAAAATAAATTTAATAACATAAATTTTTAAAAAATCTGCAAAACAGATTAGAAAAGAAAAAAACATAAATTTTAAAAAACTAAAACAAATGAAATACAAACACACTGTTAACGTCGGTGGTTCGTCGTCGGCGGCGGCGGCTTTGAGATCACATGTAGATGGGATTCGGCGGCGGCTTTGATTCACCGATGGTTGTGTTGTTCTTTGCCGATGGGTTTCGGCGGCGGAGGTGAATGGTTGTGTCGTTCTTCACGGTGAATGGAGACGGTGGAGCTTTAGTTGACGGTGGGCGGCGGACAAACGACAGGGAGCGGCGGAACAGAGCGGCGGTCGGTGGTTATGTCGCCGGGACTATAATCGTTGTTTCCTATCACCATATTTGACCGCCGGGGCTTTAGTCGATGTTTCCCACCACCATGCATCTTCGATTGTATGGTCATCGAATGGAAAAATAAAGGGGCGGTAGGTGGTTATGGAGTTGCCGTGAGGGAGCTATGAATCTGGATGTTGAAATGTTAGAGAGAAGGAGGTGGTTGGATTTAAAAAAGGATTAGATATGATAGGATTAGGGTTTAAGTTAATTGTCTATTTTATCCCTTTTAATTTATTTAAATATCATCAAAGTTTGATATAATTATTTAAATGTCATATCTAATCTCAACCTTTAATTAAATCATCAAACGATCCAAATCGCTTCTCGTACTTTTCGCAAATAAAACCCTTTTCGCATGAACCTTCCTCTCTCTCTCTCTCTCTATATATATATATATATATAAGGAGTTGGAAACATATTTAAATCATATTCAAATATGTAATTGGTGTCAATTGACTTCAAATGTGTGACCTTATGGGTTTATTTATTATCAGTAATATCGTATTAATTTGTGTCTTGTGCACATAGAACCAACAATAATAGCATCCTACTTTTCTAAAAATGTCGATATAGGCAATTTACTTTTATATTACCCAAATAGGTAATCTACTTTGTGTTCACCTGGTAAAGTACGTAAGGACCTAAATTTTCGGATTACTCTCACCGTTCGATCACCACCAAACCTTGGTGTTGTGATTGGAATTATTTCCGGTTAGTCATGGTGGAGTCTGATTAGCCTTTTTTCTGTTGTCGTTACCGGAATAATGCGGCTTTCTTTAAATGCCGCAACGACGGACGACATGTCACCAAAGTTTGATGGTGATCTAACAGTGCAAACTCTAGTTAAAGCCAAGACCCTGATCGAAAAATTCAAGTCGTTACTTACTTTAACAGTTTACCACAAAGTAAATTACTTATTTGGGGAATAAAAAGGTAAATTACAAACATTGACACTTTTAAAAAGGTAGGATGCTATTTTGTGGCCTATACTCAAAATCAAATTCCATTTTTGATTTTTTTGGTCAATAATCCCAAATACTTACGCCACTCAAACTTGATTCAAGACATCTAGCTTAATCAACATTTAAAAATTGCAAATGCCATCTTAATTTAATATTATCCAATTTTTCGGTGCATCATTTTTATAAATTTTTTATAAACGATGCATATTGTTATAAACCTTTTTTAACTTAATTAATCTCTTATCCAGCTTTATTAGACAATCCTAGTCATTTATTTAGTTAAATTTAAAAGCTTTATTAAATATACAATCCCAAACCTCGATTTGATCAAAATTAAAAACCAAATTTGATTATATTGGTAGTAAGACGTGGATCATTATCAAGTCTAAAGTAAATTAATATGCTTAAACATACATAATAAACTCCAATAAGTTATTTTTTATTGAATGAACAACCCCTAATTATTTGTTTGACTTTTAAACCGTGCAGTATATACACATTTCCTTTACTGTTTGGACATTATTTTTAAATTATTATTTATCATTCTTTTATACTTCATTTATTTCACATCATATAACTATTAAATATATTCTTATTAATGTTTAATATTTACCATCTTTAAACCAGTCCATGTATAATACAAACATTTAATCTAGTTTTAATCTACAAGAATATCAATTGAGCACTTTATTATGTAGACTTTTGCTAGACTATTACTGTATTACATACAAAACCCAAACACATGGAATGCCTTCCTTATCGTTTTCTTCAAGATATAAAACTAAACAGGGTGTTTGGGGTGGCTTAGACTAAGCTAGGGGTGAGCATGGGATCGTTTGGAGCTGTTTTAAGCTCAAACTGTTAATTTCGGTTTTAGGATTTTTAAAACTAATGGTTTCAGTTTCTATTAGTTTCGGTTTTGGCGGTTTGTGTCATTAATGGTTTTGGTTTATAAACCGAACCCGTCTCTTCTCGACCTAATGGACCTTTTGCTTGATCTAATTCTATTTGTGGGTTTAAATTTGTCATGACTAAAAAGATATTGTAATCCATCATTTTAGTTTAAAAAGTAACATATATTTTTCCATAAATATAAGAAACAAACTCTTAACCAAATCTAGAGAAATCTCAAAACGTCACCCAAATCATATGACCACTACGTCGGGAGTCTCGAAATAATTAATAAACCAGTAATAACTTATTAAAATACATTAAGTAGTTATACCAATGTAAAAATATAGAATGTATTAAATATTTGGTGAGTTTGGTTTCTTAACGGTTTGGTCTTTGGTTAAAACCGAACTGAACCAAATCCATCCGTTTTTGTAAATTATAAAACCAAACTGTCAGTTTTGAAGCGATTTTGGTTTTATTGGTTTTTACGCTCACCACTAAACTAAACGTATGGCATTACCCGAAGCCTTCTGCTTGCTTCTTTGCTTCTCCATCAGGTTGCCTGGGTTGAGGGGAACACCGGTACGCCCCTTTGGGTTACCCCCTTCAGGTACTACCTTTAGGTTGTCCAAGTCAGTGTTATCTTCTCCCCTACCCCACATTCTCTATCTCTCTCCTTTCTCTTAAATATATAATATTTTTAGAATGATAAAAACTAAGAATTTTGTTAAATATGATGTTTTTGAAATGCTGTAAAGAGTAAATATGATATTTGTAAATTAAGGTAGACAAATATAATATTTTAGGGTTTAAGAAGGACATGTATGAAATTATCTCAAATAATTTTGATTTAAATTAAAGTCAAAATTGAATCCAATTTTGACCCAGGAAAATCACAATTGATTTTTAATTGTTATCAAAATGGACGATTAATATTTGATAATTAAATTTTTTATCTAAGTTTAATGTTTATGATTATCTAATACATTTTATTAAAGTTAGTCTTTTATTTATATTTAGAAGAAGATTATTATAAGTTATTGGTATTTAAACCGTCTAATTATTAATTAGTTGGTTAATTACTTAACTTGATCATTCATCATCATTCATTTGTTTATTTATATTATAAATAACATTGTACATTATTTATTTAACTATAGAAATCTATATCTAATGTTGAAAAATGTTCAATATAGTCTATAATTAATTCATAGTCATAAGAGACTAATTTTAGCCTTTGGATCAATGAAATTAATGGTTTAGATTAAATTTTAAAAATTTGGGTGGAGTGGTATTTTTGTAATTTTTCGTAATTCACATGTGATGCTTTTACAAATCACATGTGATTGTATACTGAATCGTCTGTGATTAAATATTGAAATTTTAGGACTATGTTTTTTAGATGGACTTTATTGAACACAACTCATCTAATGTTATTATTATTTAATCTCTGTTTCTCCAATAATTTAATTCTACTAGCAAACAATCAGCGTATGATTATTTTAGTTCATTTAGATGCGCATCTTTGTGTCTTTTTAGTGTACTATGATATTGGATATTATATCATAAGTTACGATATACACATATAACTACTTGTGTGATAGTAACCGTGTCTGTCAGCATTAACTTAAAGGTGATTTGTTGCAAGACACTTAAGTTAACAATCCATAAGAACTCTCACATTTAGAAAGATATTCTTGTGTGAATACACTATTTAGCAGGAATCTATGGGCCGTTCATTTTGGAACGCAATATTCACTTTGAATATCTAGCATGAGTTTTTAGGGTTAAAACAAAACCTTAATCGTGCACAAGAGACGAAAAATAGATTTAATCTAAAAACCCCAAACAAACGATTCGGTCTATTCAATAGAATAACAATCAAACCATTAAGAAGTAGGTTATTGAATTTTACTTCGAAAAGCAATAAACTTGTATTGTGGGAAGATAGAGAGATTTACATCACCACTGTACCACCTTGAACTAGAGCTACTAGACCGCACATGAAATCAACGAAATTTGAACTCTTGAACCTTGAATCAGGTTTCTATGTGTGTGTAATTTATCAAGAAAGACACACCGTGTGTGTGTTTTTCGGCCAATGTACACAAAGAAGAGAGGGATAAGATTTTTGTATAATCTTAAAGTCACTCCGGTGATATTGTGTGTTTTTAATCTAATTATGATTTTTAAAGACAGTTTTTATTTATAACTTACTCCCGAGCCTTTGGATTAATCGCCGAGTTAATTCTCATAAAACCCTTAGGTTTAGATGATTATAAATTACCCCTAAATCTTGTACCAATTAAAACTCTAATTAACAACCTTGAAATATTTATCTAGTAATATTCAACTAGAATTTAATTAAGTCCCTAAGTTATAATATATACCATTATTATTTTATCGCCCAAACTAATTTATCCAATAAACTAGTTTTACCCCCGCACACAAAAACGGTATCATACAAAAGTGACTATTTGGGTCTGCATCAATGTGACCCTTAGTGTCTTATGTCATTGGGAATGATGACATGTGTTTATTGTCTAATGCACAATGCACCAACAAGATAATAACAATGCTTGTGGGCATTGACAAAAGGTGGTTTGTAGCAAGACACTTAAGTTAACCGATTCTTATCAACTCTCGAATCCGAAAAAGTATTATTGTGTGAATACAATATTTAGCAAGAATCTTTCGTTTTGCAACATGATATTCGTTTTTATTATAAATTATGGAGCTACTTACTCAACCATAATACCAATATTATATTTCTCAGTTAGTGATATTGACTACAATGTACATATGAGATCGATTTCTTAAGTTTATTCGAGCACCAGTGGCAAATAAAGAATTTGAACATATCAAGGTCCAACATAGTTAACGTGATTAGGTATGGTTTCGTTTCACAAGGCATCTATTAGGTTATGTTATTTCTACATTTACATCCATTTAAGGTTATGTTACACATCCACTTCACTTTGCCACAGGTTCTATTTGATATTCGCTTGGCCACAAGTTTGATTTCATTTTTGAAATTTGTTTCACCATATGTACATCGATTGACTAGTTTTTTTTCACACACATGGTTTTCTTCTTCATCAATCGATTTTAGGTTTTGATTGTTTGTTTAAACAATACTTCGATTAGGATTCTTCAGGTTATGCTTGAATTGTAGTCTATAATTTCGAGGTTCTACTTTGATTTTGTTTGTTTGTTTAAACCCTTTTCAGAATTTGACCACAAATACTGGATATCAAGTATGGTTCATTATTTTTTATAAAAACAAGTATGGTTCATTCTTGATTTATTTAAGTTATACAAGATAAAAAGATAAATATCGTATAATTGTCAAACTCTATTTCGTTATACGAGATAAACTCATAAATAACTTGTGATCAATATATCATAGTTTTAGTTTGATAATAAAAGCCGAATGTCAATTCTGCTTCACTAACATCAGGTATCAGGCTCGAAGACGAGTTTGTCGTTAGCCCCAGGAGTCATCTTGAAAAAAAAAGCTTCATTAGGGACAAAAGCAAGAAGGGTTTTTGAAATTGGGTTCGGGGAAAGAAATATCAAAACCTGTCCCAAACCCTCCCTGTTTCTACATTAAAAGTTACAATAACTTATTTGCAAAAAACAAACACTACTGAGTATCATATATTATTTCCTCATAAATAAAAAAAGATATGTAAATTATATTTATTTTTAAAAATCAATCTAAAAATATGAAAAAAGGAAAAAAAAAAAAGAAATCGCATGCGCAGTGGGCTTTTGCACCATTGCGTCTGGTTTTGGCTCACTCTATCGTAATCGGCTAAAACCCTAAAAACAACAAACCATCCGCCCTACAAGACATCACTCCAACTCCCCAACTCACAGCTCTAAATCGCTATCTTTCTTCTGCCGAACCGAACGAAGACAGTTTCTCTCCCCTCTGTACCTATTGCGCTGATATCTTCTAAGCAACGATCTTGAATTCTTGATAGCATTTTATGTCCTGTAATTTAATCATCGTTCAACTTTCAACTACTGTTCTTCGGAAGAATATCAGTTGCTGAAATTAGGTGCTCAATGGATTCGTGGGTATCACTTACATCTTCGGTACCCACTTCGTCTACAAAGAGACGGATTCGGATCTTTCGCTCCGAGATTCCTTCCATTCTTCTTAATTCAGGTTACGAAAATGTTAACTGTACTGTAATTAAGGTGTATGTACTTCACGGATTTTCATTTTTGATGTTCAATCAGGTGTTTGTAATTAGTGCGTTTTTAACTCTTTTTGATTGAAAATGTAGGTTACAATTTAATCTGTGTCGTCCTTAGTCTCAGAAAGATGGAAAATTGATGTTGAATCTTGTCAAATCTTACTGGAGTAGGAATTATTTGTATTAGAGGGTGTTTGGGATTGCTTAATTAAGTGCTTATCTGTAGATTGAATTTTCTTAAAGCAGACGAGCAATCCCAAATGCTATACTAATACCTGTTTATCTGCTTATTTTTAAAGGAAAAGCACTTAAAAGTAAGCAGGTTGGTATCTCGTTATCTTCAAAATTGATAAACACTTTAAAAAAGCAATCCTAAATGCTAAATCCCTCCTTAGTGATTATTAATATTGTAACTATATTCACCTAAAAGAGCAAGTTGGTTTTTATCCAAAGTCAGTGGAGCTTATGTTTTGAGAAAGCAAATATAGAGATATTTGTTACCTATTGTAGAGAACCTGTTTGCAGTTCTTAGTGAAACTATGCTTAATATTTAATACTCTTAATGATTTTAAAGTATGCTTAATTGTTTGATATTCTTAATTCTTAATAATTTCACTCATAGTACTGCATAAGTTAGTTTTGTTATCTTGGAAGATTGTGAACTTGCATGAGCTTGAAACAACTTACAACCTTGGTCATAAGTCATGACTTAAATACATTATACCTGATGAGCAAATAGCGGTTTACAGGCTTGTGTGGTCTTGTAATACTTAGTCAGTTGCTTTGTATGCTCATATGATACGTGACTATGCTTTTAGGACTATTGACTAAAAGGGAATATGAAGCAGTTTGGACAAGCTACAGTGAACTTGAATTATCAATGCAAACATTCATACTATAAATAATTAGGTAACAACACTTAATTAATTTGTATATGCGTATTTAACATACTTTGTTTAACTTGAAAAATCGGAAATATATATTTGGGATGGAAGTAGTAGTAACAAGGTTAACACGTGTTAAAAAAGTAGCAAGTTCAACTTAAATTTTTACAAAAGATTTCATTTATTTACATCATACAGACATATACCATGTGGTAATAGAAAGTAAATTCCTGAAAGTTCCAAGAATTATTCTCACTTTTATGTTATGTAAAGAGGACATTAGGTTTGGAAGGAGCATGCAACCATTAGATATGGTTTACTTAACCTTAGTGGGTGTTTGGTAGAGAAAAGAAAGTAGGGAAATGGAAATAAAATGGTTTCTCTTGTTTGGAAGAAATGGTTTATGGTTTTGGGCAGAGAAATGGTTTCTTCACAGAATTCCATTTCTCTGGTTCCTTTGTATTTTCATTTCTCTCCAAAGTGTGGAGAAATGGGACGTCTGGTTGCGATGTGTTTCCGGCGATTGAACCCTAAATCGTCGACGTCCGGTGAGGCGAGGTCCGGTAATGACAACGCCGATGTGCTTCCCGCCCCATTTCTTTACTCGACGATGACAACGTCGATGTCTGGCGACGAGGCTAACGCCGCAGCCACGTCCGACGATTGAACCCTAAATCATTCTTTGTGGTTGTGATGTGTTTCTGGTGAAGATGAGTAGTCCGGCGTCGACGATGCGGTGTTGTCGCCGCAGCCGCCGTCTGGCGACTTGAGCTACCATTTCTCCGTTTCATTTCTTTGATGATACCAAACAAGGGAATCAATTCCAATTCTCCACACATTTCCATTTCTCACGATTTCCATTTCTCCCCCATTTCCATTTCCAATTCTCCCCATTTCTTTTCTCTCTACCAAACACCCCCTTAGATTGATTATAATAGTATACATCACAACAACAACAATACCCAATCCTCTTTGGAAGGGCAGATAGGTAAAATGTAGACAATGATACCTCTATGTTATGGTAGTGAGACTACTTCCGAAAGACCTTCAACTTATAAAGTTGTCATTCGGTAGCGGTGTTATACGTGCATATGTTATAATACTATAGTAATTGGTAAAACAACCAAAATATTACTAAATTTAGTATTACCTTTTTCAAAGGTTTTATTGTTTTAAATTGCTATTATATCAATATTATATTAAAGGTGGCCTCATAATAGTGTAATGGGCATATAAAAGGTGTGCCCTTGAAGTGATGCGAGCAAACTAGAAAGTAATACATACATATACATACACCTATGATTATGAAAAGGCAAACTTTCTACCCGTGTACTCTAATACTAATCTCTGTGCGTTCTTACTAGAGGACGTCCTTAGAAAGTAGTAGCTCCTTCATGTCGAGTCTTGATCTAGCTTCCCACCTCAATCTTGGACCTCCTTTTCTCTTGGTTCCTTGACTGTAACAACTTCAATCTTTTTGGCGCTATCGTTGTCTAACGTGTTCAAACCATATGGTCTTCCTTTTCTTAATTTATCAGCGATAGGTGTAACTCCTAACTCCACCCTAAATACGTATTCAGTATGTTGTCTAACATGGTTTTACCCTGGGTCTACCTTAACGGCCTTAATTTTGCAAGTTCCATCTTCTTTGCTTGCACCTTCTTCATCGACTATCACTTCCTCGTATAACATAGTTGGTCTAACTGCCACCTTATATAATTTTCCCTTTAACTTCAATGGTATTTTCTTGTAGTATTCTTGTGGCGCTCTCCTTTTCATCCATACAGCCTTATATGGCGAGTCACATCATTGTCTACCCTCCTCATCCTTTGTAACACGGAGCCCAAATACTTAGCGCTCTCCTTTGGGTGCATTAGCAGCTCCCGGATGCATATTTCCAAGCCCGTATTGCTTTCGTTCATGTTTAAGTCGCACAATAGGTATTATGTCTTATCTCGTCTTATTCGTAAACCATATTCCAAGGCCGTCCTCCATTGTTCTAGCTTTCTGTTAAGCTCTCCTCTTGTCTTCAGAATGAACACAATATCATCAAGAAATAACATGCACCATGGTGTTATCCCCATAATTCGTTGTGTCCTTATGTCTCCAAAACTAATACAATATCATGGCAAGTAACATCCAACATGGTATACTGCACTGTTCAACTTGCTGTTCAACTTTCCCCCCTCTAAAACTAATACAATATCATTAGCATATAACATGCACCATGGTATACTTACCTGCCATGAGATCTTATCAAGAATTACAACAAAAAGATATGGGCTAAGGGCTGATCCTTGATGTTACTCTATTTGTAGTGGGAAGAACTTTGTGTCACCTACTAGTGTCCAAAGACATGCCACAGAGCTCCTTCATACATATCTTGTATCACCTTTATATATCTCCATGGAACTTGGTCCTCCAAATCATCTCTGGTGGGATTCTATCATACACCTCTTCCAAGTCTTTGAATACGATGTGTAATTCTCCTTGTCTTTCTCTATACTTTTGTGAGGCTTTTTGATAAATTGAATATATTGTATACCTGCTTGGCATAAACCGGAATTCGTTCTCCAACACAATTGTTTCATTCGTAGCTTGGTCTCTATCACTGTGTTCATAGCTACATAGCATGGCTAAGGAGTTTTATACATTGGTAGGTACCGTAATTTTGAGCATCACTCGTGTTCTTACATGTTGGTATCACTACACGGAATTCCATTTGTTTGGCATCTTGGCACTTCTAAAAATCATGTTGAAGAAGTTCGTTAGCCACTTAACACCCGCTTCTTCTAGACATCGACATGCTTAGGGATTTGGTTTGGTCCTACGCTGGGCAATTAATACAGGCGGGATAGTGGTTAGCGGACATAGCTAAATAGTGGTTCAGAAAAGCTTCCTAAATAGCGGTGGCTCTAATCTCACCGCTATTTACCTCTATTTGACCGTGATTTGAATAGCGGTTTATGGTAAATAGCGCTATTTTTATTGGACTTCTTTTTAGCAAATTGGACTTTTTTGGGTCAGCCTAATTTCAGCCCATCTCTGCATATTTTATTTTGTGTAGAGCCCAAACCTAAAAGTCTAAAACCTAATTAAACAAAGATACAACATTTCAAAGTCCGTCTCCTTTCTTCTTCCTATGACACCATAAAGAACAGAAGAAATTCAGAGAAAGATTTTGAGTTCAGGTACGAAGAAAATGGGTCAACAGTTCTAGGTATGTAGAACGTAAGATATCCACAGAAAGATTTCGAGTTTTGTTTGACACTTTGACAATTCCCATATTACTATTTACTATATTAGTGTACTAAATATTTTATACTTTGCTTTTTGTTTAATGTTTTATTATTTAAATTATATAATTATATATATATATATATATATATAGGGTAAGGTTCAGTAGAAAACTAGCCTTATATGCAGAACCTACAGAACCAATCTCAGCCTTTAGATTTGGATGATCAATGGTTGAGATTACGACCGAATATGCATTTTACATAAGTCGAATATGCAGATTATGTAAATCGAATATGCAGTCGTAACCTCAACCATTGATCATCCAAATCCAAAGGCTGAGATTGGTTCGGTCTATAAAGCTAGTTCATATTGATCCTTGTTTTATATATATATATATGTGTGTGTGTGTGTGTGTGTGTGTGTGTGTGTGTGTGTTTAAAATTAAAATTTAATTCATAATCCAAACACAAACACTAGAACATAGAGGGTTGGCCAAAAATTTGAGAAGAAGAACAAGCTAGAACATAGTAAAGATCAAGCCTAAAACAACTCCTTTCAATCACATAAACTAGAGGTATGTTTAGTTTTTGTTAATTTCATGTTTAGATGGGTCAAGGAGTTCATTATGATGAATTAAGCTTAGATATGTGTTAATTTATGATTCAAGTAGTTTAAATCAGTTATTTATGTTGTATGGGATGTAGGAAAGTATCCTTAAATGTTTATGGTCGATTTGGTATTGAGATTTAATCCAGAACAGCAACTGTTTGGAATACAGTCGCTTTGTCTAATGATTAATACGGCCTATGTAGCTTTCGGTAGGCCGTATAGCTCGGTCGTGTAGACCAACACGGCCCGTGTAGTAACCTAGGTCAACACAAGCCATGTAGCCTTGTGTGCCCTTGTAGTGTTATGGGTACACGGCCCGTGTATGTCCCTTACACGGCCCATGTAGGCCTTGTTTCAGGTCAGATTGTGCAACTTTTAATATTTAGCTACTTTAATTATATAGGAAGGTGATTGACTATCCATCTGAAACATATAAGCTGTTAATCGCTTTGAATTTATTATTAGGTGAGTTTAGTAAACTATTCTTCATATGTGCACGATGTGTGTTATCATACGGATATGTGATATATGTATCAATCATATGAGTTACTCAGCATACTGCTTTATGTAGTAGGGCTTAGATTTAGCACAGTACAGTGGCTTACAAATTATAGCCTTGGGACTAGTACCAGAGTCCGGCATAGAATTATCTTATATTTGTGGGATATCTCTATGTGATTTATACATGTGTTTATATGATTAATGGTTTGGCATATTCACTAAGCGCTTGTAGCTTAACATATACTATTTTCATGTTTTTTACAGCTCGTGATAAAGGCAAGGGTAAAGCTCTAATTTGACTGCTAGTTGCTATAAATCTTTTACAAACATTAACTCCTCTTTTTATGTAATATACAATACTTCAGTTGTAAATGTGTATATATATCTTTTGTACTAAAATAGTTTTGACAAATATATCCTTCCGCTTTAGTTATATGTGAAATTTCAATGATATTTTTTTATGAATTTTTATTTTATAAATTGGGGTGTTACAACTTGGTATCAGAGCCATGGTTTGAGGGATCTAGACGTGTATTGTGCACAGTCTAGACTTAAACCATGGTTTTGAAGAAATTTAGTCAACTGAAGACCTACAGCTTGGTGAGTATACTAATAACCATATTCAATATATGTTAAATTAGAAATATATATGTGAATAGTTATGTATTTAGAGTTGGCATGATATACTAACAACCGATCATCAAGGGTTGGGTTACTTCAGATATATGTACTTGATTTTATAAATTGATTACAGTTTTTTTTAATTTTTAAACAAGGGTATATAGGAATATTCCCATGAAAATTATATTATGGATGATTTCTATAATTTTTTAAGTGGGAGAATTATAATTAAATTATTTATTTAGATATATAGTCTCTATAATTTTACATGTTGCACGAATAATGACTGTGATAAAAATTTTGTTTTGTTGAAAAAGTAGGCCCGTCTTATGAGGCGTGCAACATGAGCAACTGCGTAGGGTCATGGCTAGTAGATGTAACGCCCATGATTTTTCTCCAATTTCACCATTTATAAAAACCTTTAATAAATAGCAAAAACATGCAGCGGAAGTCTTAAAAGTCATAAATGGAAATAGTTGTTTTCGCCATAGAGGCGATTACAAAATCCTTCATAAAATAAACCACGGGGTTACGACCGCAGTCATTCAAAAGTCAGTACAAGTTCGATGTTATGAATTTATTACATAACCGGATTGTTCGTTGATACCAAAATATAAACCAGAACTAATACTACCCTCCTCGC
>JAUEJL010056070.1:0-19574 GCA_032274825.1 Drosophyllum lusitanicum | reverse complement strand
AATATCGTATTATGTTTTTTCATAATTTTTTAAAACTATTTCAATAAAAACAACTTCATATCAAATCTTCCTTATTCTTATTTTTAAATAAAAGCCAAACTTGTTTAATATTTTTCAACAAATCAACTCAATCCTTGTTTACTAAAAAACGAGCTTTCACTTTTTTTTACGATAAAATTTCAAACAAAATTCATTAACTCCATTTTCCTTCAAACCAATCCTTTTTTTCATCGATTTTCCGTATCCTTATTTTCAAACTATCAACTTTGACTTACTTATTTTCATAAAACATTTCAGATCATTTTATTCATTCATCTTTTTATCAAATCTTCGGCATTATTATTTAAGTCTATTTGATTATATCTTCCATAAATAAATTCAATTTGAATCATCCATATAGTTTTTCATCAAACTTTTGTCATCATCTATTTCAAAAAGTTTTTTCATTTTATTTTTTTTCAAAAGAACATTTCAAACTAATTTTGTTCGCTCAAATTTTATAACATCTTTGCTATCCTTATTTAATTTTTTTTTAATTATGTCTTTTGATAAAGGAATTCAAACCAAATCATTTATCTATTTTTTTTATCAAACTTCTTCATTCTATTTTTAATAAAAGTTATTGTCTATTTAAAAAAAACATTTCAATCTAAATTCATTTCTTCAAATTTTATAAAATATTTCTTGTCCTTATGTTTTCTAAAAAGACAACCTTGACATATTTTTTATTAAACCTTACTCGTCCTATTTTTATAAAAAGTTTTTGCATTAATTTTTTAAGAAAACATTTTAGTCTAAATTTGTTCATTATAATTATATCAAATTTTTCAGCGTATCCTTATTTTTTTTAAAGTCAACCTACATTGACAAGAGTTCTAAAATAAGCTTATTTATTTATTTTTCTTGAGCTCATTTGTCTTCTCATTTTTAGAAAAAATAAACATTGTCTTATGTTTTTTCTTAATTTTTTAAAAATTAGTTCATTAAAACAAATTCTCATCAAATCTTACATATTCTTATTTTTAAATAAAAGCCAAACTTGTTTAATATTTTGTCAACAATTTCCTATGTCCTTGTCTTCTAAAAGTTTTAGCTTTGACTTTTTTCCTTAAACGTTTCAAACAAATTTTTTTAACTTGTTTTTTTCTTCTAACTAAGCACGTTATAATCGATTTTCTATTTTCTTGTTTTCAAAACTTTCAACTTTGACTTTCATATTTTCATAAATTTTCAAATAATTTATTCATTTACTTTTTTAGTCAAATCTTCCTCGTTCTTATTTTCAAAAAAAGTCTATTTGTTTATGTTTTTCATAAATAAATTTAAATTAATTTATCCATGTAGTTTTTCATCAAACTTTATCTCAACATCTTTTTCAAAAAAGTTTTTGCATTATGTTTTTTTTCAAAGCTTCCTTATCCTAATTTTCAAAAACGTTTTTGCCTTTATTTCTATTAAATAAAATATTTCAAGTTAAATACTTTCCTTCAAATTTCATCAAATCTTTCAACCCTATCCTTATTTTTTTAAAGTCAACATTGACAAGAGTCTAAACTAAATCTATTTATTTAATTTTCTAGGAACTCTTTCCTATTCTTATTTTTAGAACAAATCAACATTGTTATGTTTTTTCATAATTTATAACTAATTCAATAAAAACAACTTCATACCAAATCTTTCTTATTCTTATTTTTAAATAAAAGCCAAACTTGTTTAATATTTTTCAACAAATCAGTTACATCCTTGTTTACTAATAAATGAGCTTTGACTTTTTTCCACCAAAATTTCAAACAAAATTTATTAACTTCCTTTTTCTTCAAACCAATCCATTTTTCATCGATTTTCTGTATCCTTATTTTCAAACTGTCTACTTTGACTTACGTATTTTCATAAAACATTTCGGATAATTTAGTTCTAAAAGAAGCTTATTTATTTATTTATTTTTCTAGAGCTCATTCGGTTTCTCATTTTTAGAAAAAAGATCAACACTGTCTTTTGTTTTTTCTTAATTTTTTTACAACTAGTTCATTAAAATATTTCTTGTGGTTAGGTTTTCTAAAAAAGCCATCCTTGACATATTTTTCATCAAACCTTACTCGTCCTGTTTTTAAAAAATGTTTTTGTCTTGATTTTTTAAGAAAAAATTTCAGTCTAAATTCATTCATTATAATTACATCAAATTTTCCGGCCTATCCTTATTTTTTTAAAGTCAACCAACCTTATATTAGTTTTGACTTTTTTCCCATAAAAGTTTCAAACAAAATTCCTTAACTTGTTTTTTTCTTTGTAACCAAGCACTTTATTGTTTTCTCATTTTCATAACTTTCAACTTTGATTTTCATATTTTTCATAAAATTTCAGATAATTTATTCATTCACCTTTTTAGTCAAATCTCCCTCATTCTTATTTTCAAAAAAGTCTATTTGTTTATGTTTTTTCATAAATAAATTCAAATTAATTATCCATGTAGTTTCTCATCAAACTTTATCTCAACATCTTTTTCAAAAAAGTTTTTGCATTTATGCTTTTTTCTCAAACCTTCTTATCCTATTTTTCAAAATCGTTTTTACCTTTATTTCTATTAAATAAAATATTTCTATTTAGATACTTTCCTTCAAATTTTATCTCTTTCAAACCTATCCTTATTTTTTTTAAGTCAACCTTGACAAGAGTCTAAACTAAGTTTATTAATTAAATTTTTCATGAGCTCTATCCTATTCACACTTTTTAGAAGAAATCAATATCGTATTATTTTTTTTCATTATTTTTTAAAACTATTTCAATAAAACAACTTCATATCAAATCTTCCTTATTCTTATTTGTAAATGAAAGTCCAACTTGTTTAATATTTTTCAATAAAGCAACTTCATCATTGTTTACTAAAAAATGAGCTTTGACTTTTTTTATACCAAAATTTCATACAAAATTCATTAACTTCCTTTTCCTTCAAACCAATCTTTTTTTCATCGATTTTCCGTTTCCTTATTTTCAAAACTGTCAACTATGACTTACGTATTTCCATAAAATATTTCAGATAGTTTTATTCATTCATTTTTTAATCAAATCTCTATCATTCTTATTTTCAAAAAAGTCTATTAGATTATGTATTTTCATAAATAAATTCAATTTGACTCATCCATATAGTTTTTCATCAAACTTTTGTCATCATCTATTTCAATAAAGTTTTTGCATTTTGTTCTTTTTCAAAACAACATTAAACTAAATTTTTTCACTCAAATTTTATAAAATCTTTCCTATCCTTATTTTATTTTTTCAATTATGTCTTTTGATAAAGAAATTCAAACCAAATCATTTATTTTCTCTTTAATAATAGTTCCTATATATATTTTTTTAGAATTATCAATATTAAATCTATTTTGTATATTTTTAGTATTAAATCTATAATACGGATTTTGATAAATTATGTATTATTGATTGTATTATAAAATTAATACTAAATTCAAAAAATTATTATATAAGAAATCAAATATTGTGTATATTAATTATTGTACATATTTTTGGTGTTATTATTATCTTAAACCTTAAAATATCGTTTTTGCCCACCTTGATTTAAAAATATCATATTTATGCTTTATAACACTTCACATATCATATTTAATCAATTCTTAGTTTATTATTTAAAATATTTTATAATAATTCTAAATTCTTTTTAATTATAACCAATAAATAATTAACTTAATTGTCACTAATTGTAACAATAATGGTCAATGACTTCTACAACAAATACAATAATGTTTCTCCGTATCATAATACTATGTTTCTGCCGCCATGTTTGTCTTCCTTGCGTTGACTCATCCACCACTAGTCTGGGTGTTGACGTCGTATATCGTCATTTTTTTAGTTCACATTTATTTCGTATTTTATAATTATTTGATATTTTTTTTATATTAATGTTTAATGTACAAGTCTAAATGCATGTTCTTAGTTCACATTTATTTCAAATTTATGTAAATGGGTCACGATTGCCAGGTCTATAATGTCTTATAATACCTCCAACAATGATCTTTGAAGCTCCAGTATTTAATGTACAAGTCTAAATGCATTTCAACTTTTCAAGCAATACAAGCCTCAATGAGATAGTTTGAGACTTGTTGTACATTAAAAGGTCGGCAGCAAATTCGCATTAGTTGGGGGGAGGGAGAGAGAGGGAGGGATAGAGAGAGGGAGGGAAGGAGGGAGAGAGGGAGGGAGGAAGGAATATACACACATATATACAAGTATAGAAAATTGCTGGAGAATTTGGAAACAACTTACCAAAGGACCAGCAGATCGAATTGTTTTCTCACGTGAAAAGCATATTTAAGTAAAGGGAAATTTATATACTAACTAAACATTGCTCCATATTTTGCTTTTAAGCATGTACTTGTGCTCGTCTTTACAGGGACAACAACAAACCCAACACAGGTTTCTTTTTAACTTTTGGGGTGGCAACAAATCAACCACCTTAATTTATGGGAGACAACATTTTACAAGCACAAGTCTCAAGTCCTATGTTTATGCATGCTACTCATCATGTCTCTCCATTTACCCCCCTCCCCCCCCACCCACCTCCTACATATATACATATCGTTGGCTGGGAACCGATTGAGAGTTTTATGTAGCTACAGTGTTCGATAGAAGATTTCGTCTGGTTGGCTCACTCATCTTTCTAATCTTAATTAGGTGTGTACCCACAAGCCCAAGGACATGGCTTTGTTTCAGTTCCATCAATTGGGATTGGGCATACCAGATCATGTTGATCACCTCAAACATTCCTACTTATTAATGCCATTTTTTATGAATTCTTTCTTCTACAAACATGATCACGAATAAATGACGACTAGTTTGTTTGCCTACTAATTTGTGTTGTAATTTCTTGATTTCAGGAACTGGATCGTCATGAATGTATAATTATAGATTGCTGGATTTAAGACATATATAAAACATAAGAGATCGATCCGATGGAAGGTGGGAATATCTGGAAAAGCAATTCATACCCATGTGAGACCTCAGGTAAAAACTACATAGAATTCATTATAGCGCCAAACATGTCGGCCCCTTGTGAAATTCAGCAGCCACAAACGCCATTGGAGCCAATGGAGTTCCTGTCCAGATCCTGGAGTCTTTCTGCTGCTGAGATTTCAAAAGCCTTGGCACACAAACAGTTCACCAAAACTTGTGAAAAAAAGATTATCGCCCCCCCTGTACATGAATCATTTGTCACACCGGAACCTGTGAGTGACTGTCATCATTATTTATTTATTTATTTATTTTATATAATATTGATAATTATTCAGAAATCAAGACGCTTGAATAAGCATACTCATACCAGACCAACCTTTTGGTTTTTTTATATGATTGTTACTTGCAGCAGCCAAAAGTTATGAGGGTTCAAAATCAAAGGCCAAGAGGGAAATGGTTTAATCACATTCACAGGGATACTATTACTATTATGACAAGTGTAGGGAAGAAGAAAGATAAAGTCCGATCAGAAAAGGCACAGACCCATGCTGCCCTGTGTGTGGCAGGGCTCGCTACGGCTTTGGCTTCCATTACTACTGCAGCTTGTGATACTACAAGTAATTTGTATGATAATCCTAGAATGAGCACTGCCCTCGCATCAGCTACACAGCTATTAGCAACCCACTGTTCCGAGTTGGCAGAAGCAGCTGGAGCTCATCACGATCTTGTGGCTTCTGTCGTCCAATCAGCAATCAACATCCAAAGTCCAACCCAATTAATGACTCTCACAGCTGCAGCCGCTACAGGTATAGCTAAATTCCTCATTTTCAACAAAATTTCCACATATTCTATTGCATTCATGACCATGCCCTGTACATAATACACTGTTTGATAGTGAAACCAGTTTATACAACTGAATACAGAATATATACAAATTATAGTTTCAAAAGTTATCTCAGTCAGTTAATGACTTGGTTAATGATAAGGTGAAATATACTTAAAAGAAAAAGACAAACTATTTATTCATCTGTGAATTTAAAACAAGTTTCCTCCGCGTTTAATAGCTTTGCGAGGTGAAGCAGCGCTGAAAGCTAGATTCCCAAAAGAAGCAAAGAAGAATGCCGCTGTAATTCCATATGAGAAGGAAATGGGGTGTGATATGCTTACTAGTGAGATCACAAAATGGGAGCCTCAGTGTACAGAAGACATGCTGCAACAAGTATACAAAGGTTAGTTTCTAACACTAATTTCATTTAACGTGTGATAAAAGTGATAGGATCGATTAACAAAAATACAAAGAAAATCTTGCCAAAGTTCTGTTATTTCTGTAATATTTCGATCTCTTGTTCTGTACAAACGATTACATATATATAGGGTAAATTTGTGGCGGTTTTCCTTCAAGTGACGGCGGCAGATGGCGGCGGCGGTTACTGACGGCGACTGACTGCCGTTGGCTGTTACCTCCGGTGGTTGGGGCTGTGGTGTTTGTAAGATATATATCATTATTTCCAACAAAAAGAATAGTGCCGGAATGTTTAACTAATAGTAATTATGACGCGTGTCAATATCAAGATGACGACAAAGCTCCATTTTTGATTGAATTTCTTTGCCAAATGAATATCAGGAGGATTATACTGGAAGAAAGTATCCATCTACATAAACAACAAATCCCAGGTAAATTTGGAAAAAAAAATACGATGTCAATCAAGAGCAACTTTTCAAGTTAATCCGTTCCTATTTTATCAAAACAAAAATCATGGAAATTTCTCATAAAGTTCACTTGTCAGGTTATTATCAAGCTCAAAAGCAATCACGTTGGAGGGGCCTTTTCCACAAAAAGTAAAGGCAAGCTTCAACTTCATTTCTACAAAGCTTGAGACTGTAATTTAAACGCCTAAAATTACAATCAACATGTATACAACTATACACGTTTTACGTTTTACTATTGTATGTATCATATTTCAGACTTCCCGTTTGATATGACAAACTTTTATAACTCACCTTTTGTATGTAACAAATTTTTTTTGATACACGCACGCACGCACACACGTATGTATGTACATACCAAACATACATCAATTTTTCCTATTGCATGTGACCAAATTGCATCGAAAGGTAACCTTTGGAAGTTTAATAAGTTTTAAAATACGATACATCTGATAGTGAAACGTGTACACGTAAGTACTTAATGTATGATCCATATATATATATATATATAATATTAGTTGCTAACATTCTAAATACCTAGGTCTCATCCATTTATACAACTTACCTTCATCCTACATTAAGTGAAGGGGACTTGCAATCACATCTTCATTCCTTCTTGCATTTATGAGAGTAGGACCCAGAAAAATGAATATCTTAGTAATAAAATAACAATACGGATGGAGGGGTAGAGCCTAATACTGTTCACTTAAAAACTTTATGATATTAGGTGTTGTCTATGGTGTATGCAATGAGAAAGCCTCTTGGCCATACTGCAAAGAAAGGGAAAACGCAGATACCTATTTTGGGGTTAAAACAGAAAAGGGGCTTCTGGAATTCAAGTGCAAAAACAAGATCCACAAACAGAAATGGGCTGATATGATTCAGTATCTTCTACAAATTAAGAACCAGCAACACTGAAAACAGTAGGCATTCTATGAATATGTCAACTACTCAGAGAGAAGGAGAATGTGATGGTTTGTGCCTAGCTCTGTTACAGTTTGTGGTTTCTGCTATGTGATATGCAACCCTTGTGTGATCTCGTAACAAGCTAAAAACAGTGTGAGCCTTAGTCTCACTTTTTGTTTAGTGTTTATATCTTACTTTGAAGTTACACTTGTAAATAATAATTAGCAAGGGATGAAAATCAGCAAAAGTTTTACTGTTCAAAAGGCTACATTATAATTTCCACACAGGTCCTCTCATCTTCCCAAGTCATTCTTTCTTTCTTAGTGGGATTAACAAAATAAGCAAGCATACCTGAAAGGTTGATGAAGAAACAGCGTACTAAGTAATAACCAAGCATGAAGCAATAAATTTTTAACAGAGTAAAATATCCCACTGTAGAGAAAACTCGAACAACAAATTTATTCCAGTATCTAGATGTGAGGCTCCGGGATCGACTACTTGGAACAACTTCAATTATAAAAACTAGAGTAAATTACTGATTTGGTCTCTATGGTTTGTTAAAAGTCACTGATTTGGTTCTTTACATCCAAAAATTACTGAGATGGTCCTTGAATTTAGCAATTTGTCACAATGTTGATCCTTTAATTTAATGGCGTCTAAATTAACAGTTAACTTGTCTTTTAGTAAGGGGTATTATAGTCTTTTCAGTAGAATTCATTTTTCTAAAATTAAATATTTATTAAATATTTCTAACACCCCCTTTTTTCTTATGAATAACTCCCTCCATTGAAAAATCCCCACTCCACAATTACCCAACAAAAAATAACAGCTCAACAATCTAGAAATAAATTAACAGCTCCTTTTCCCTATGTTTTCTTGATCTCCCCAAAACTCAACAAATCTAGAAATAAATAAATGCTTCAATTATTCTTCACCGTCGCCTTCTCAGAGGTGTTGTTGATGCTATACGTGGTGGTGGCCTTCAAATCTTCATTCTCGACAGACAATGGTGGGTGGTGGAGATGGCGGATCCATAGCAAGAAGGGTGTAAAATTGCATTTGTGGTGGTGGTGCCCTTCTCGGTCGGTGGTGGTGTCTTACGAAGGAGAGAGAGCTTGAGATGAAAGAGAGACATGGTGAGAAACGAAGATGGTGGTTTTGGTGGTAGTGATGCGGTCTCCAGGCAGTGGTGGTGTTCCTACAAAGGAGTGAAATAGATAGAGAGAAAGAGAGCTTGAGATGAGAGGTGGAGTGGTGGATTGGTGGTCTCTGAGAAATGTCTTTTGATTTGGGTGAGATTGGAAGGGGAAAAGACCGACATACCTTCCGGTGACGGTGGTGGTGGCCATCTCGGACGGTGATGGCGGCGGCAGCGGTCTTACAAAGGAGAGAGATAGAGAGAAAAGAGAGAGCTTATGAGAGAGATGGTAAGACACGATGACGGGTGAGAGAGAGACGTTGATGGGTGAGAGAGTGACGGTGTGGTGGTGGTGGTGGTTCCCTTGCTGGCCGCTGGTGGCGGCAGTCTCCTACATGGTGGTGGCGGCCTTACTTAGAAGATATATATAGGTAGAGAGAGAGAGAGAGAGAGAGTGCAGGGGAAATGATGATAGATAAGTTTTCAAAAGTATTTTTTTAATTTGGGTGAGATGGGAGGGAAAAAGACCAAGATACCCTTAGTAAAAGACAAAGTAACCTTTAATTTAGACGGAAAGTTAGTTAAAGAATCAACATTGTGACAAATTGCTAAATTCAAGGATCATCTCAGTAATTATTTGATGTAAATGATCAAATTAGTGACTTTTGTTAAACCACAGAGACCAAATCAGTAATTTACTCTTAATATTAATATTATATAATATTTTAAGTGAGACTTGATCCAAAACCCCTTTAACAAGAGTTACGCGCAGGGAGACATCTTCGATACATATTGGTACCATTTGGTCTTGTGGAAGAAATTAACTCAATATGCATTTACTCCCTAGACCAAGATTCAAAATGGTCCAATTCAAACACATGAATAAGAAAAGCAAAAATGTCTCAAAACTAATACAATCATTGTATAATAGTTGCTAAGTTATTAAAGGGAACATATCCAATTTTTTTCTAAATACACTCACACAAATTTTCATAATTATCATGTATATGAAGCTGGTTCTTAAGACCAGTCCAAACGAGTAAACTTGATTCGATAGTTTTTTTCTTATTAGTTTAGATGATGATTTAGACCTATCTATACAAATGATGATCTATAAGCAATATTTTAGCATTCAATAAATCTACAAGCAGATCGGGTTAGAAGGGACTAAGTCTTTATAAATTACGACACGAAGACCAAATTCAAAATAAATCACGCGGATTAAATATATAATTAACTCTTGATTAAAAAAAAACATGTGAATTAACCAGAGAAAGAGTATCTCCGTCCGAAGATGAAGAATATAATATATCATGTTTAATAAGGTTGACATTGCCACTTGCATAATCTCATCTGTTAATTTATCCAACACGCGTTGCTTCTTTTGGCAAATTCTTGTTTTTTGGTAAATTCCTAACACTTGCAGTTGCTAGTGCGGCGGAATCCGTATATTGTTTCAAAGAATATGCCACGTGGACTCACTATGCTATTAACCATGGTTAACATCATTCTAACTCGATACCGGAGTTAACTCGCTTCCTCAAAATATACATATATACTATACTATACTATACTCCCTTCACCCAACCACAGTCTCGTTAACTCCGAGAATCTCACCACCGGCGTTTCTATATCGGTTTATATTTTACATACACCCACCTGCGTGTGTCTGTCAAAATCAGAAAACCCTAATTTTTTGTCTGAAAAAATCTTTGTTATGAGTGTTGCGATTGCATTTGTGAAATCAGAAGGGAATAAGATCGTGCTACGATTGCAGGAATGGCGGAAATGAAGACGAAGCGATTTAGTATAGGTTACGCGCTGTTATTGAAGAAACAGAAAAGTTTTATCCAGGATTCCTTGGTCAATTTAGCGAAAGAACGCGGTATCGATCTCATCAAAATCGACACCGACAAGCCGTTGGTGGATCAAGGTCCTTTTGATTGTGTTCTTCACAAGTTGTACGGCGAAGAATGGAGGAAACAGCTACGGGAGTACTTGGTTTATAACCCTAGCGCTATTGTAATCGATTTTCCTGATGCAATCGAGCGGCTACACAATCGGATTTCGATGCTTGATGTGGTGTCGGAGATCGAGGAGGTGAAATACGATGATATGGCTTCCTTTGGGATACCGAAACAGGTTGTGATATACGAACCGGAGAAGTTGAAAGATGCCAAAGCGTGGGGCGAGGGTTTGAAGTTTCCGGTGATTGCAAAACCCTTGGTGGCGGATGGCAGCGCAAAATCGCATAAGATGTTGCTGATTTTTAGTAATGAGGGTTTCGATAAGCTGAAACCCCCTACTGTTTTGCAGGAGTTCGTGAACCACGGCGGGGTCATTTTCAAAGTGTATGTGGTTGGGAAGTATGTGAAATGTGTGAAACGAAAGTCGTTGCCAGACATTACTGAGGAAAAATTGGATGGTTTGCATGGTTCTTTATCGTTCTCACAGGTCTCTAACCTGACTTCACATGAAAGGAACGATGATAAGTACTACAAGATGATGGATTTGGAAGATGCTGCGATGCCACCAATGAGTTTGATCACTAATATTGCTCAAGGGCTACGTAAGGCAATGAAACTGCACCTTTTCAATTTCGATGTCATCAGGGATACTAAGGTTGGGAATAGATACCTAGTTATAGATATCAACTATTTCCCCGGGTATGCTAAGATGCCTGGTTATGAATCTGTGCTGACAGATTTCTTTTGGGATGTTTTGAACAAGAAAGAGGCTAGGTCTTTCAACTGCGAGAAAGAATTAATGATGTTGGTCGATGACAACGGTGGGTGTGGTGAGGAAGCAGGGTCTCCTAATGTTTCCTCTGCTTAGTGAAAGCCTGAAAGGAGAACCTGGAAAGGTCTGATACTGCACATGGAGATCAGGTCGGTTTTGTTAAAATGCATGCTGATTCTTGATCTTTGGGTTTGTTGGTCACCTGAGCTCTTGCTGTGGGCATTTTCTTCTAGATAGTTGTTAGTACAGGGGTTATGGATAGGGTTCTTTACTTTTGCTTTCGCCTCTTGACGGCAATCTACTTGGTGTTCCTTGTTGATCATGTACATCTCATCGTTTGATTCGGAGATAGGTACTTTTGCAATTTCTCATGAAGTTTGTAGGAAGTTTAAGTTTTTTTACAAGGCATATTAAATTTCGTTGTTTGGCAACTTCTAAAATATGCCCTGAGGCCTTTGACTGTTTGACAGCTTTGATCAATGATTTTGGCCTTATGGATGATGATGATAATATATTGCTGTTTACCTCTTACTCTCTTAGTGTAGTGTAGAGTGTTCAATTTAACTTTTATCTGTATTACTTGAAACTCATGGTCATATCACTAATACCATCTAACCGTTCTTACTTTGGTAACATTGCTTAATTTAGTCATTTGCTCAATGTGGTCAAATAGTAGTTTGCAGAATTGAGTTATTTGAATTGTTACTTGTACTAAATAGGGTTTAATTCAAGTGTACATGAGTTAATGGTATTTGTTTGTCAGTGATTTGATGTAGTAAAAATCTTGTCTTTGATGATTCTAATTACTGGAACATAATTTACATTGGAGATCTACAATACCCAACCTGCTATGATGGAAGATTTAACTCTGAGGATGATAGAGAATGTGCTACACAACCAGTATTAGACCAACAGCTCGTTGGGCCTAGGGCCCTTTTAGAAAGTAAACACACACATATATATAGCTAATGTAGAAGGGGAAAAGGGTATTGGGAACTATTTTTTCTGTTCTTTGGGTCTCAGCTGTAAAGCTTGGGCAAGAAGATTGAGTCTTCTCTGATTTAGACAGGGGAGTATCACTATCGATTATGTTCTCCTTCTGATTTCTTATCATTCTTCTTGTACTAAATATATCCATCCAATTTTCTTGTTCCTTGTTCTATTTCATCCATCCCACTGATCATATTTCTATCAATTGGTTCCATTGCCGGGAAATGTTGAGATGGACGAAGAGGGTATACTGTAGTCACATATAGATTTACAGAAACAAAAGCTCGATCACCTAGCCACCCAGATGAGGTCTGTCCCAGATGGAAACTCTGAAAAATTCAATTGAAAAGATGATGATCAGTTTCATAAATCACCAAGCAACGCATAAGAATCCAGACGTGGAAGACAACAGATGGATAAGGGGGCGCTTAGTAGAGCTGGA
Source organism: Drosophyllum lusitanicum (assembly GCA_032274825.1). Classification (NCBI taxonomy): domain Eukaryota; kingdom Viridiplantae; phylum Streptophyta; class Magnoliopsida; order Caryophyllales; family Drosophyllaceae; genus Drosophyllum; species Drosophyllum lusitanicum. The sequence goes on along the minus strand of JAUEJL010056070.1, from coordinate 6,690 downwards.
CAGAAAAATTAAATTGTTGCTGGACGGAAACAAAAATCAACAGGGTGAGGGAGAAATCCCATATGTATCTTCGAAGGGTTTGCAAGAAAAGGTTAGCGATTCCAGCTTCACACAGGAGGGATTAGAGGACAAGGAGAAACGAATAGAAGGAAGGCCATCTAAACTCTTTCTTGAACACAAAAGACCAAACCAGTCAGCGATTAGTTTTGCTGGGAGCGTACAAGAGCTGTTTGATAAGAGTCCAGAACCAAATTCAATTAAGGATAAACCACCGGAACCCCCAAATTATTCGATCTAGCATAATACTAGGTATGCTTTTGATGGTCACGAGTCTCCAAATAGTAACAATCTCAATTTCCAATTCAGTTATGTGAGTAATCAACTTACTATTACACTTAAATCACCACTAGATCCCCACATTGGAAACCATTCTAATGAAATGATGCATCTGATGACAAAGTATTAAAGGTGTTTGGTCTTTTGTAGTGCACACCAACTGTTGGATGATATTCAGTACACTAGATATTGTGAAGTTTGGTATGATGTATGGAGTCAATAGCCACTGAAACCACCAGATTACACATGATTTGTTACGTTTCACCTATCTTCCCAAACCAGCCAGCGATTAGCTCTTGGCATGATACTATATTCTGATGTTTTGGTCTAATATGCTGTCAATTACTAGTAACACAAACCATGGCTGACAAACCGAGTCACTAAACCAAGGATTACATATTCATTCACACTAGATTAACTTGTATTTCAAGTATAGTGTTTTGGGGTTTGCATGTAAGTTGTTTCAGGAGAATTCGGAACTAAGGTTGCTGATTAGTTGGGACTCTTTGATGTCTCGGTATGCCCAAAACTGGGCATGCTCAATAAAGAGGGAATTTGTTGGAGAGAAGAAAATATGGAATAGTGATAGAAACTAATTTTGAAACGGATGAGACCAAGCAGTTTTTGAGAACTAAAGTTAGTGTGATGCACGATGATTGTTCATTCGTGCTTGCTATTGTGTTGGGATTTTACAGGTAGCTTACTGATATGGATGTTCTTCAAAGATTCTTTGCAATTGAGAGATGGACAAGGATTATAGTTCGCTCCAAGTTAGATGACCTATTGAACAAATCAACTAATCCAACCTACAAGCAGAAAGATTAAACAAGTGATGTCATCCTTGAAGGGATTCCTATTCAGTGTGTACTCGAAGTTTCAAGGGGTGGACAGGGCATGATGAGAAAATACGGTCCTATTGTTCCTAAATATGTTGTTGTTTCTTCTAATTTTAGAGTTTGGAAGGTCAAAGGAATGACATTTCTCAACAAATATGAGACAGTGATTAGCGGCCCAACCTTTTCAGTTGAGTGAGGGCCAAAGAAGTTCCTGAGTAGTGTTCATGTAGAAGTCCATACCGCCAAAATTTGTCAAGCAGAATAGATGCTAATGGAGTTACATGGGCAGAATATTTTCATTAAACAAACAGGCCCCCAAGGGAAAAATATTCAGCAGAGTTTACTTGGGAAAAAGGGTGTTACTCATGAACAAAATGCAAGTCACAAGCACTTGTGGTTATAGGAGTAATTATTCTCTAATCATTGACTGCCAAGAGGAAGATGAAGATGTTGTGAAGGTTAAAGATGATCTTGCTCCCAAGGTAACTAAGGGAGGCACTTCAACTGAGAGAAGAAAGAAGTTGTATAACACCTTCTACAGTTATGTTGACTTAAGAAATTCTCAGGATAAAGCTCGTGGCCATGCAGAATCAAAAGAGTTGTATCAAGGTGTTATGAATTCAAGGTTAGGACAAGCTTCCAAAGTGAATATCCTGAATGGAGAGTGTGTTTGGCAGAGGATGACTCAAATGCAGCACACTCAAGATACCACTTGGTGGAATGCTTTTGCCATTTAACCTCAACTTTTGACTTTCAGGCTTGAGGACAAGCCTATTCTTCATGGGCGTGGTATTGATAGAGAATATGCTACACAACCAGCATTAGACCAACAGCCCGTTGGGCCTAGGGCCCTTTTAGAAAGTGAACACATATATATATAGCCAATGTAGAAGGGGAAAAGTGTATCGGGAATTATTTTTTCTGTTCTTTGGGTCTCGGCTGTAAAGCTTGGGCAAGAAGACCGAGTCTTCTCTGATTTAGGCAGGGGAGTATCACTATCGATTATGTTCTCCTTCTGATTTCTTATCATTCTTCTTGTAATACATCATCCCCGGTACTAAATATCCATCGATCCAATATTCCTGTTCCTTGTTCTATTTCATCCATTCCACTGATCATATTTCTGTCAGAGGATGTCATTAAGATAGTCATATAATGAGTGTGAAAAGTGGGCTGTATATAAAAACAGAGGAGGTTAGTGAACCACTTGTAATCTGCTCTCAAATTAGTCATCTTTTCTATCCTTGGGTGTTTTGGGGAATTTTGCGATGGGAAATTGGGTTTGTATGTATGTTAGTATGTATGTACATACGTATATTCTATGGCATTACTAATATCTGATGCTGGGAGCCTACTGCCTATGTTTTGCATCTAAGGAGTCGTGATGTTCAGCACGGGAACCATTTTGTTAATGTTCCCAGCCTCTTTTGCCTTATGTATAATGACTTTGTAGATTGGTCTGTATTTGGCCATTATACGCAAGTATAAGAGTAGGTAGTCATTTCCACATCCTGCTCTGCTCACTAGAATATGCTCAATGGATAATTTTCTCTATACTTGCATCATAATAGATCAACGAAGCTGTACCTAAAACACTGAATGTTTTTATTCTTAAAGCAATATGTTGTCTTCATGATGATTAGAAATATGAGGAACCGGACAGTACTAGGTTTAGTTTGGAGATTTCTCGTGCTTGATGTTACTACCATGCTTTGATGTTGGACCTGGTCATAGTTAAAGCCCTGATATTTATTTTCGCAAGACTTCTTTTATCAAGAAGATGAACTTTCTCATTTTGACTATTGTTTTTGTGCACATGAAATGTCTATCCAGTAGCCTCTTGCCACAATCTTTAGCTTGCTCGTCACGCCAGGTACTTCTCATAATGAGTGTGGAAATGTATGTTGCATATAGAAATAGATGAGGTTATATAAACCACTTCTAATGTTTATGTCTTGTGTGTGTATATATGTATTGGGTTGTGTGTGTTCCTACATATGTTTAACTTGATATTCAGCATGGGAAATTTGTTAATGTTGCCAGCCTCTTTTGCTTTGCACATATATATATATATATATAGGGAAAAGTTCAATCGAGAAATGTTTTTTGTATGAGAACTAATTGTAACACCATTAATGACTCATTAATAGGGGCATTTATATATTTATTCAACTGTGAATTGCGTCTGGGTGAGCCGCCATTAATGCGAGTCTTGATTTTTCAAGAAAATCCCTCGTTAATGTGTCATTAATGAGCCATTAATATGTTATTAATAAATCATTAATGAGCCGCCAAAATTTCTTAGCTATTAATTTATTTTAATCAAGGGTTAAGATTGGTTCTCGTACGAAAACTAGTTAGTCGTCTGTATGAGCTACTAAAAACTAGTTACTGGTAACCAGCTTTGATCAACCGCTTTTGTCCCATATGGCCCAGATCCTGATTCTTTTATGCTAACTTGGTATTGTCATTGGTTGATTTGGCACATGAAAGATGTTTATTTATTTTATTATTACTAGAACTGGTCTTCAAAATGTAGTAATTTTCCTGCTCATTTGGGTTTATTGTCCTTGTACAGGGAAGCCATCTAAAGCCATTATATGCATGCAAGTATAAAGACCAGATATCTTTTGTTGTGAAAATTTGTGTCGTTTTTCAAGTAAAAGTTCTGTATTGCTCATTGTAAACTCCTGCACGCTTACCTCCTGTCTGTGACTAAATCTTACTCCACTGGAAATTGACACTCACATGCAATGGATAGTTTTCTCTTCATTCTTCTCTCACATCAAAGATTGAGAAAGCTGTACCTAAAATCATACCGAGTGTTATTATTCTTGACAAAGCAATGAATTATCTATTGTTTACTTGCATGATAATAACACTCAGGAACCCGACAGTGCCTTAAAGCATGCTGAGTGTTACTTTTGCAAGCCTTTACTGTCTAGAAGAAAAACTTTTATCATTCTGGTCTAGTGCTCCGTACAAATGACATGTTTTCTGGCCTCTTGTTAGTGTGTTCACACCGAGTCATGACATGTTTAGGCCTCTTATATTATGAGTTTGTTCTTGGTTGCCATCGACTTCATGTTAGTCCTGCACATTTGTTTATTACATTATGGTGCTTCTGCTTTTTGCCAAATGAGCATCACACATACTCAACGCTTAGATGATTGATTTCAATGTTCTTTTGTAATAATAAAGAATACAGAGGTACGAGCCTGTCGAATAGATCATGTTCAAGGTAGTCTTTTATGTAGTAATAATACTATTGATTTCTCAACCAGGCATTGTTTTGACAAAGTTCTTCATGGTTGAAATTTGCAACCAAAGTAGGAAGGTTAATGAATTGGGTGCGCGTTAGATCGAATTATCTTTTGGAATCGAACAAGGTGGTTGAAGCAGGTTTTAATAAGATGATACGAAAGTTTTATGTAGTAAAAGTACATTACAAGCATGAACGTTTATATGTACAAGATCCTGGATGGCGATGAAACCAGCAAATTTCTGTAAGCATTATTTTATATGTAAAAGATTTGAAAGTTAAATATACAACCTAGTAAATATATTTTCTGGATCCTATCGCTGAGTACAAACAACTTTTAACTTATTTAATTTGTCTCTCTTTTAACTTGTTTTTCTAATTATATCTTTTCGATATGAAATGTTATTCGAATCACAAAAAAGGTAAAAAATGAGTCAAAACCAACACTAGGATATGTTAGATGATAAACACGTTAGTATTATATCTATCATGGGGATGGTCAAAACGAGAACTGTTTTTCGTACCAGAACTACGAGAATCAATTATAGTCGTTGATCAAAAAGATGGAGGGTCAAGATTAAAAAGTTTTTAATGGATAAACTTAAACTAATCAAACATATCCTTAATTAATTAAGGGCAATTTGAACATTTTTATATTATCCCCACTTTTTTTAAACTAATATATCCATCAAATGAAAATGTATTAAATTACGAAAATTATACCAAATTAACGAGAAAATTATGCTCTTTAATTTGAGACCGATCTAGCTCTATTTTTTTGGATTTTTTTTTTGTATTTGCTGGGTTTTTTTAGTACAGTCGACATTTGCACATGTGCAAATATATACACTTGTGCAAATGCACAGATTCACCTAGTTTTTTCAGCACAGATGTAGATATGCACATGAGCAAATTTTGCACATGTGCATATGTCGAGAGCTGTGTAAAAAAAACCCAGCAAATACGAATTTTTTTTTCGAAAAAATATAGCAAGATCGGTATCAAATTAAAGAACACAATTTTCTCGTTAATTTGGTATAATTTTCGTTATTTAACACCTTTTCGTTTGATGGATATATTAGTTTTAGAAATGGGGGTAATGTAAAAACGTCCATACTACCCTTTCCCATTTAAAATAAATAAAAAAGACATGAAATTAAATGATTGGTCATAAATGGTTCTCGCAGTTCTCGTACGAAAAACAGTTCTCATTTGAACAACTCTCTATCTATCATACTTCAAAACTCATAATTTGATGGGACAAACCTCCAAAACTCAAATTTTTTTAATTGATTAGTTCTTTTTCATTTATATTTATGTCACCAACCTTTTACCATTGTATATAACAAATTTAAATTAAATGGTCACATTTCAGAGTTGAGTTGAGTATTTTAAAAGGTAAATGCTCAAGTACGACATATAAAATAACAACGGAATAGCTACATACCAAAACTCTACTACGAAAAGACAATTTATAGTTCTATGTCGTAACAAGGTCTACAACCTCCTATAATATAACACACTTAACAATTTAACGATTCAAACATCTTTACGAAAACAAGCATACTTCAATTGTGTATCGTCACAAAGCAAAACATATATTTGCAATCGCAAGGGTTTCAATGTGAAATGCATATCAGGTTCAAACCAACATCTTTCGGTCAGATTCTCAGTTCCAAGTTTTTAGCATTTGTTCTTGCTAAATCTACATAAACCCAATTCTGCAACTTATACAGATAGATAGCCTCATAGTGTGGCAAAAAGAATTTACTCTATAGTTGTATCATTTCTGTCATCTTTTCTCTTCTTCAGAAAAGCAGTGTTTCTTCATGCTTAATGCTTCATCCAAACTTGCAATGAAGTCCTAGCAACACCCATAGATTCAAGCAGATTGTTGAATTAACGTAAAAGCATGTTCTTCTCATATCTTGCAACTGGGATTGTTTGTGTGAGGTATTCTCAATCCTTACAACATATCTACTTACATATAGCAAGTTTTAAAGAAAATAGGGTGATGCGTATTATTTGTGGTACATTTCATCTTCCATAGACAAAATTGGCCAGTTTTTTAGATATCCATTTAAGAGTTGTGTTCAATAAAGTCTATGTAAAAAACATAGTCCTAAAATTGTAATATTCAATCACATGTGATCTATAAAAGCATCACATGTGAATTACAAAAATGTCACTCCGTCCAAAATTTTAAAATGCAATCTGGACCATTGATGTCATTGATCCAAAGGCTAAAATTAGTCC
>JAUEJL010056059.1:0-19576 GCA_032274825.1 Drosophyllum lusitanicum | reverse complement strand
CTTAATGGGCAACCCTTATGTGGACACGAGGTTAGATAACCTATGAGAAGTTTGGCATACTTAACATGTAACCATGAGATCTCGAAGAAATGTTTTATAATTGAAAGTGGTTTAAAAAAAAGAAGATTGTTTTTAGCCTTTGATTTGGCTAAGTATTTGTGAAAAATATTTATCATGAAACCATCTTACGTATTCATGTATGTATCTCAGGAAACAAGGAGTAAGGGATCATCAATGTAAAGCCCCAATTTTTTTTAATAATGACCATAATTATTCCATAGAAGGATTTAGGCTAAAATAGTTAAAATATATTCATTACATGCATCCATCAATAACCTACCCAACACACGGGTCTTACAGTATTAAAAAAGTAAAATGTTTAACGGTATTAGTTTATAAAATTAGAGTTCATAAAATCACGTTGCGGAAGTAGCTGTCATGCGGGAGCCTTCCCCTTGTCGACACACAACGGTCCTGAAAAAAATCAACAACACGGGTTAAGCACAAATCTTAGGGAGCACACAACACTCATATATTATATCAGATAACACATTCAACAAGTAATACATATCACATCAAGTATGCCACACAAGCAGGGGTAGCCATCTGTCATACGAGCCCAGTGGCTCAAAATGCTACACAGGCGGGGTAGCCATCTGCCAAAAACGAGCCATGTGCTCAAAATGCTACAGAGGCGGGGTGGTCATCTGCCAATAATCATCACAGTATCACACATGAACACGTATCACAATATAACATATAAGTTAGTGTAACTCACCTAAATTTTAGCACAGAAGCACAACACAGTAAAATAGTAAATCTGTGAGTCACGCCAATTCACCGATAACAACCTACAATTAAGGTACATCGTTTTAAGTACAAGATACAGTAGGTAAGATTACTCAGTATCTAATTAATCCCTCGTGATACTCTAAGTATGCTAGTGATGCACATTAGACCCAACACATTACACTAGGCCGAGGTTCGCTTGGTGATCCACTAACCCGATTTACTTATACCAAAACTTTACCTCTTACTTATCTTACTAAAAATTTAATGACCAAACGGGTCAAAAATCCACAACTTTGACTCTAACGAATCAAACCCAAAACGACGTTTTTGAATAAAACTTTCTAAAGACAGCTTGTTCCCCTTAACATGAGGAGTTCAACTGCAAATTTGAGGTCCTAACTTGAAAAGACGACAAAAGTCAAACTTGCAAATATTTTGTCATTTTCACCATTTAAACCCGAATCTGATTTGCATCACCTGCACTCTTAAATTTTCAGTCTAAGTAACATTTCTAGGGTCATTGGATAGTGCAAAAGCCAATTATTTAGTTAATTCACGCATTTCTTTACTTAACGGGTCGTATGACCCGTTTCAAGAGAACTTGCATAAATCAACAATGTACTTATCTTTTGCATTCATAAAAATTACCAACAATATCACTTACAATAACCTCTATAAACATGCTCAAAATCGATTAGATTAGCTACTAATTCCAAATGTTCATTTAATTTATAAATTTCAAGTTCTATTAATTTAAGTATACAGGTCTAATTTGAAATCCATGTGCCACAACAAATTGGTGATTGGTATCCATCAACTGGTTTGTGATTCCATTTTGCTTCAAACATATAACCAATTTGTGATTCAAGTCTATATGATCTAATCGTGACTCAATCCCCATAACTAATTTCCAATTTAATTTAATCAACTAATTTGTGATTCAAACATGATAGGCAATTTGCAATCCAACTTACTCAACCAATTTGTGATTCAAAACCAAGAATCAATCTGTGATTCAACCCTATAAACCAACTTGTGATTTAACACTTGAAACCAATTTGTGATTGAACACTTTAGACCAATTTGTGATTCCATCCTTTAAACCAATTTGTGATTCAACACAAAAACTCATTTTGTGATTCAAATCTTACAATCAATTTGTGATTCATAACGTAAATAATTTGAAATTCATCAAACCATATCTAATTTACAATTCTAAAACCCATAAACATTTGAAGTTCATAAAACCCATTTGCCAACTTTAAAAATCCAATCTCTACTAATACTTTACCAATTTTATCTATTCTTGATTCTATAGATACCTAACTCCACCCTAAACAATTTCTTGTGAGTTAATCTCCTTTCGAGAGCACAACTTTACACATTTTTTTGGTTTTCGACCATGGAGGCCTTATGAATAGAAGGTGCATATCGATATGTATATATCTATATAATCTGACTAAGTTTCAACCAAAACACAAGTTTGTAGTTGTTATGTGTTCATGTCATCATCTTATAGCAACCCACCGAATTAATTTCAATTCCATCAATTATCTAGGCCTAGAGGTCCCTCCTTGTTCTCGGCTCATGCTCGACGCAAGAAGAAGCTGCAACAGTTCGAAAACAGCTCAAATTCTAACCATTAATTGATTTTACAGTTGATTAATGCTAACAACACTGTTTAATTCGGGTTCTAATCCATTTGTTCAATTTCTATCAATATTAGAGCCTACGGTTCTGCTTATGGTTCTCAACCCAGCACTAACAAAAACAGGGCATAACTCCCATGATTAATTCCTAATGTCATCATGTAATTAGTTATTGAAGGGTAAGGATTCATACCTGATAGTGATGCAACTGATTCTCCAAGGCTTGAAGAAGAAATTTGTGAAGGTTTGCAACAGTTCGTTTCCTTCCCGAGAACACACACATGCATGATACTCTCTGGGGAATCGGTTACGGTAAGTAGCCTTTAGGACTTTGCCGTAATGGGCTTTTGTGTTCTAATTTAACAAACCCAGGCCCAATAACTAAATCCATTAAGTCTTCTTTATTTACATTAGTAAGTCCAAGTAAGCCCAACACGAGTCCAATGGCATAAAGAGAACCTTTTTTTAAATAAATAATAATTAAAGTCGTAATAGTACATCTTACATATAATTTGAAAATGGGTATTACAATCGAAGTATTATTTTCCAATAACTTAGAACTTTTGTTATATTATCTTACACATTCCCGCTCATATAATAAGCTCTGTATTAAGTTATGATGAATAAACGTTTTATTTCCTCTATATTCACTTGTACTAAAGGCTCAAAGATAATACCCACAAAATTAGGGTGTTACACACGGTCTTGTACCGCTCTCGTAGAGCGATGGCATCCTGAGACACATACATTTCACTTTCCAATTTGAGAAGCTACTATAACCCTACAAGATGTACAAGTGTTGTGAGGTTTAAGAATTGAAGGTGATATGGTTTTGGAGAAAGACTTGCAATTGAGACCTGAGTAGTTGATTGGTAGATGTGAAGATTTGTTACTTGCAATTGAGACCTGAGTAGTTGATTGGTAGATGTGAAGATTTGTTAGGGTTTTCACAGAAAGTAGAGGTTTTAGGGGCTCTCAGCTAATGCTGAGATGCATGCAAAATGCAATTTCTACAAAATTTGATGAAGAAGAAGCAACTGATATAGGATGTTGTATATATTATTGTTGTTTGTAGGTGTTTTATTTGCAATTTCGAAAGATAACCTTGTACATTTGAGGCTATTGAATCAACTAGAAGGTCTAAACTAGTGTGGCCAACTAAGTTGGGAAAGTGCCGTTCTAGCATGTTTTTACCGGAACCTGTGCAAAGCAACTAATCCTAATGCGTTGGAGATTTCTATCCATAGATGTTACTATAGTTATGGTCTTGGACAAGGTTGCCTAGCATTGCCATGTCACTTGAAAATTGTATTAATAATACAAAACCATATGACACCCGGTATGTTGAGTATGAAAATTCTATTATCTAAAAGACGTAATGTTGACTTTTAATATTTTTTTGAAGGTGGAATCACAATCTTAGTTTTGAGGAGACAACACATACTTTAAATGCGTATTGTTCTCATTTTCATGCTTTAAACGAGATTGAGGTAAACATATTCTCATTTTCATGCGTATCGTTCTCATTTTATGCAGTTTCGTTGGACTCTGTATGTGTCGATACTACCATAAATATGTAGAAATTGTGATCAACAGAGTTGGTTGTGTGACACATTCATAATTTTTTGGGAAATGGTTGAAGAACATTTACCCCCGCAGTATCACATGATTCAAACTATTCCCACCGTCAGATTGTCAAATGAAGAGACTTCATACAATTAACCATAGAGGTTCAGCACAAAGGGACTGGACAAGGGCACACATATGGAGCCATATTTTGTTGGTGTAATCGATTTAATCATGTTGTAACTCAAGTGATTTCTCTGATACCAAATATGGTTAACGAATATATGAATTGGTACCGGCCACGTACTTTGGTTTTTATTATTAATACGGAACCTCACGAGCATAATCTTGTTCCTTCTTGAAATCAAGGAGGGAGTCTTCATATTGCTATATGTTTTAATTTTATTTATTTAATATATGTGTTTGTAAAGTTTGTTGAAATTTATAACTTATATGCAGGTTGATGGGTTAAACCAAATATATGATGCATCGTCAAACATGATGTCAGTCAAGATACCCAAAATTATAAGCAACGGAATACATTGTGACTGAATACATTGTCTGCGCAATATTTGCATATGACACACGCAGACACGTGCATGCATCAAAGTCCAGTGCATGTGACTGACAACCTTGAGCAACCCGACTTTCAGGATATTCGTGTTGAAAGAATGCGGAGACGGAGGAATAGACGATGTGCCGGAGGAGATGATAATGTTGAACAAGCCGGCTGGCACAGTCAAGCCGACTTTCAAACTTAGGCGGGTTCATCAACTTATCATGTAGGAGGCATATCGTCCTATAATGAACATCATTCCCCATATTTTGGTCAAGCCAGTACCGTGTCCTATTACACAACTCCACTAGAGCATATATTTGGGCCAAATGAAGATCCTTCCCCGATCGATAACTTTTTTCAGAATTGTTATATTGCTGTGTATGATGAGTCACATCAACGCATAGAGTTTACCGCGATATTTATGTCCAACTTCTCAAAATTTGATATTAATGAAGAACCAGAATAAGAATTAGAAGAAGAACAACAACAAATAGTGGAAGATATGAATGTTGGTCATGATAGACCGAGAAGAAATATTACACGACCTCATTGCGGAACTATCAGGAGACGTTGATTAGTGTTATTTGTGTGTAATATATTTTGTGTTATAATATAGTTCATTTTATAATATATTTTGTGTTACATCAATTTAATACTAGACATAGAATTTAAATAAAACATCGCATCCATTTTGTTAGGGATCAAGACACCCTTCAAACGTTAAAAGAATGCGGATAACAAACAAGACAAGAAAACACAAGATATAACGAGGTTCGGTCAGAGTCACGAGCTACATCCACAGGCATGAACAAAGACTTCTTTATTAACTCAGAGTGTTAAATGTGTACATATGACTGAACTCCAGGCTCGATATTTATAACCATTACAAGAAACCCAAGAAACCCTAATTCTCAATTATGGAAAAAATAATTAACAAATATAGGAAGATATGGCCGCCGCCCCTTCTAGCAATCAACTTGAGGCTGAACTCCATGCCGAGCACACATGCTGCACGCCGAGCACGTTGTTTTTCTAGTTTCAAATATCTTCTAAGCCATTTCTAGTCATATCCCAAAAATCTCCCCCTTGACTTGAACTCTCTTCAGCTAGTCAACAGAGATTATCAAAGAACCATCTCTTTCCTACCAACCTCCCTGAAAGGACTACCTCCTTACACGAGCCACAAAGTCTAACACCGCGTTACGTGATTTTACTGAAGACCATCGTTCAATTTTCCGCTCCAAGGACGGTACCGCCGACATTCCAAACATAGAACTGCCTTCAAGAATGTATATACCACGTAGCAGTCTGCCCTGCATATCACTTGAGCATCCTTAGAAACTTTCGGTCCATTCCCTTTGCCAGAATATTCGTACCCATTCTTAGCCAAAGTACCAAAGGAAATCACGTTCTTCCGAAGATCCGGAACATACCAGTGATGGATCCGTTTGACCACTCCATCATGCATCTTAATCTGCACTGTACCACTAGCCTTGACACTCCGAATCCCATAGTTCCCAGCTTCATTTTACCATTCCGTTCCTTAAAAGAAACAAACAGGTCTCGTGAATATGCCATGTCATGAGATGCACCTATGTCTAAGATCCGGGTATCAGTAGGACTATAAGTGCATATGGTCAAAACATCGTCTATGTTACCATCTTGAACCAAACTCGCATCTCCCTTCCATTGAGGACAGTTTCTCTTGATGTGACCAACCTCTTTATAGTGGTAACACTTATTTTACCCATGGATTTTGACTTGGAACGCGACCCACCCACACCACCGTCTTTGTCATGTGCCCTTCCCCTACCGACATACAAGTTAGAACCGGACTCCCCCTCATTACCAAAAACCCTACTTGGATAATAGGGTATTATACAACATGGTATCAACCAAGTTCAAGTATGAACTTGGTAGTGAACACACCAGAATCAGGGAAAGTTCTTCATCTTCGATTTTAACATCTACTGCCTTCAAATCAAGGATGATACGATTAAAACTATTAAGATGATCTTTTACCTAGGTGCCTTCTGACATTCGGAGGGTATACAACCTTTGCTTCTAATAAAGCCTATTTGAAAGAGTACTCTTTTGATATTTCTCACACAGCTTCTCCCATGGGCAGTAGCCGTTGTTTGATCCACCACCTCCTTTAACACTTCATCAGTTAAACACATCAAAATTGCAGATTATGCTTTTGCTAGAACATCTCTTTTCACGTCATCCTTCATATCCTTTGGCAACTTGTCTTCACCTTCTAACGACACTGTGCAACCCTCCTAAACCACCAGAACAACCCTCATATTTACCTTCCACATGTGAAGTCGTTTGAGCCATTGAATTTCTCCAAATCAAACTTCAAATATGACATCTTTAATCAAAAAATACGCGAGCCATGCGAAAACCTAGGCTCTGATACCACTTGTTAGGGATCGAGACACCCTTCAAGCGTTAAAAGAATGTGGATAACAAACAAGACAAGAACACACTAGATATAACGTGGTTCGGTGAGAGTCTACGTCCACGGGTAGGAACAAAGACTTCTTTATTAACTCAGAGTGTTAGATGTATACATATGACTGAACCCAGGCTCGATATTTATAACCATTACAAGAAACCCAATAAACCCGGCCTAATTCTTAATTATAAAAAGATAATTAACAAATATAGGAATATATGGCCGCCGCCCTTTCAAGCAATTAACTCTTGGGGCTGAAGCCCTGCTCCACACCGTGGAGCAGAAGCCAACGCCTAGCACCCTCGAACACTCCTGCCGAGCACTCTCGTTGCACACGGAGCACACATGCTGCACGTTGAGCACCTTGTTTTTCTAGTTTCAAATATCTTCCAAGCCATTTCAAGTCATATCCCTACAAATTTAATACTAGATATAAAATTTAAATAAAATGTTATATCAATTTAAGACTAGACATAGAATTTAAATAAAACATTACATCAATTTAATACTAGACATAAAATTTAAATAAAACGTTACATCAATTTAATACTAGACATAGAATTTAAATAAAATGTCACATCAATTTAATACTAGATATAAAATTTAAATAGATAGAAACTTAATAGTAAACTTATAAATTTATTGGTACTTTGGATGAGAGTTTTGGCATATGCTCCTATTATGACCTGCGTGTTTGCATGGGTGTCTTTGAGGGAGTGCAAGAGGTGCGGCCACATAGGGCCCACGTTTGAAGGGGGCCCACTTATATATATATAATAATTTTTCAAAGTCCATAACTTCAAAAATAAAATTTTAGAAAGCCCATATTAATATGATTAATATATTAAGCCCAAGAAAGTAAATATTAAGGTATTCTTATCATTTGAAAATCAAGGAATAGGAGGCGTAAAACAGAAAACAACCAAATAGCTTTGATTCACTCATGCACTCAGCCACATCACAATTTACAAGGTTAGGTTTATTTATTTATATATAATATGTTGTTAATTTAACATATTAATTGCTTAAATAATGCTCAATTGCTCATGTATATCGGTATATGCGATGAAGTACTTTGTAGTTTATATTATTATATATGTGTTATTGAATTCGTTTATGTATACAATATATATGTGCCGCCGAATTGCCGATGATCATTGAATTCATTGAATTCAATACATAATATATGTTATTTCAATTAACTGTTTATTTTTTAAAACTTTGATTTTTAATAGTTTTTATTATAAACCTAAGATTATTGTTATATGATTTTCTGTAATTATGCCTCCTAAGCATCTATTTGGTAGTGAAAAAAGTAAAAAGAGATGAAGAATTAAGAAGATCTAAAAGTGGGGCTCTAGATAGGTTTATTCAGAAAAAGCCAAAAGTTCCTTCTCAAAATCAAAATACTAATGATATTAATGTTAATAATATGAGTGTTGATGGAGATCAAACTGATCATGTTAGAGTTGATGATGTTAACATTGGTGTAGATCATGTTGATAATGCTAATGAAGATGATGTCGAAGATGATAATGTTAATGATGGTGCAAATGTTAATGTTAACCATGTTGATGTATTTGATCCAAGAACTTGGGAGGGACTTAGTGCATACATGATCAAAATTTTGGTAAAAAAAGGTCCTAAAAGAGATTACACTGTTCATAAGGGTCCTACCAATAAAATAAATAGACGGTTTCCAACAACTATGTATACTAGAATTCTACCAAATAAACAGAAGTGTGTCAGAGACCGGTTGGTATACTCGAAAGAGCTTGACAGAGTTTTTTGTTTTTGTAGTAAAATATTTAGAAAAGGGCTTTCGAGAGGTCATTTGGATGATGAAGGTTATGCGGATTGGCAACATCTTAGCACTAGACTTAAAGAACATGAAGTTGGTTTAGATCATCTTACGAATATGGCTGCTTGGTTTGAAATGCGTCAAAGATTGAAAATTAATGAAACAATTGACAAAGTGGCATATGATCGGTTTAAGAAAGAGAGACACCATTGGAAACAAGTCATTTTCAGAATTATTGCACTTGTGAAATATCTCGCTAAATATAATTTAGCATTTCGTGGTAAAAAAGGGAAGTTGTATCAGAAAAGTAATGGAAACTTTTTGGGAGCGATTGAGATGTTGGAAGAGTTTGACCCGGTTATGAAAGAGCATGTGCGGCGTATCACAAATGATGACATCCATGTACATTATCTTGGCCATAACATCCAAAATGAGTTAATATGTTTGCTAGCACGTGATATTAAACTGCACATCATAAAAAAGATAAAGGAAGCAAAGTATTACTCCGTTATACTTGATTGTACTCCGGATACAAGTCACTAAGAACAGATGTCTTTAATAGTGAGGTATGTAAGTTTCTCCTCTAATTTTGTTACCGTTGAAGAATCGTTTCTAGGTTTTTTGAATGTTGATGATACCACCGGTAAAGGGCTTTTTGAAATTACACGTGATGAATTAACATCTCTTGGTCTTGATATTAATGATATGTGTGGTCAATGATATGATAATGGATCAAACATGAGAGGAAAACATCAAGGAGTTCAAAAGAGATTTTTAGACATAAATCCTAGAGCGTTTTATACTCCATGCTGTTGTCATAGTCTTAATCTTACATTGTGTGACATGGCTAACACTTGTGGTAAAGCTAGAGAATTTTTTGGAGTCATACAACGTGTCTATACAATATTTGCCAATTCTACTAAGAGGTGGCAGATTTTGAAAGAACATGTTAACGGTTTGACTCCTAAGTCACTGTCCGCCACTCGTTGGAAAGTCGTGTTGATAGTGTCAAGGCTATTAGATTACAACTTTCAGATATAAGAGAAGCTTTACTTGAAGTTGCGGAAAATGACAATGATGCAAAAATCCAAATCGAAGCTACATCGCTAGCAAATAATGAACTTGGTGAGTTTGAGTTTTTGGTATCAATAGTCATTTGGTACCAAATATTATACACGGCCAATTTGGTCAGCAAAAAGTTACAATCAAAGGATATGCTTCTTGATAATGCTATTAAAGAAGTGAAGATGTTGATCGAATACTTCAAAGAGTTCAGAGAAACATGGTTATCTAAGGCTATTGATGATGCTAAGGAACTTGCCATTGAAATGATTATTGACCCGGTATTCCCTCAAAGGCGTCAGGTTCGTAAAAAAAACAATTTCATGAGAACCATAGTGATCAAGATGTCTTATTTTCAGCTTAAGAGAATTATAAAGTTAACTACTCTTTATATATTGTTGATCAAGCTAGTGCTTCTCTTAAAACCAGATTTGAATAGTACAAAGAGTATGAAAAATTATTTGGTTTTTTGTTTCCTAAAAAGTTGAAGGAATTTGATGGCAAAGGTCTTAAGTCATGTTGTAGTCATCTTGAATCCGCACTCAAGTATGATGGACGATCAGATCTTGATGCAAATGAGCTTTATATGGAGTTGAAGCTGCTTGACACGTTTTTTCCCGAGGAAACTATCCGACCTAATGATGTCTTAAAATACTTGAAAGAAGTTGATTGTTTTCCCAATGCAATTATTGCATATAGAGTCTTGTTGACTATTCCGGTAATTGTTGCATTTGCATAAAGAAGTTTCTCAAAACTTAAGTTGTTGAAGTCCTACTTACGGTCCAAAATGTCACAAGAAAGGCTTAATGGATTAGCAATGATAGCTATTGAGAACGATATCCTGGAGAGTATTGATTACGAAGAGTTGATTCATAACTTTGCTTCCACTAATGCTAGAAGAACTTCTGAATTCATGTAACTATATAAGATAAACTATTTCACTACCTTTCTTTTGTTTTAGTTTTTGATTAATAAATATCGTAGCATTAGTGATTTTTTTTCTTATATATATATATATGTGTGTGTTTGTACAAGGGCCCATTTTCTCACTTCGCAACGGGCCTCCAAAATCCACGGGACGCCCCTGTAGGAAGGTATAAGTTAGAGATTAGGGCACATTCCCCCATGATTTACTATAGCCACCCCCTGCTTCGTGAAAATGAGCTGTTCGTATGTGTGCTTCATCTGTCGAGAGGAAATAGGAAACAAGGACCTTCGTTTTGTGCATCAAAACATCAAGAGACCTTCATTATATCAATTCTTGTACATCTACGAATGAATTTCTATCGGTTTTTACAGCTTCTTTGTGGGTTTTGAAATGGAATTTTGGTGAATTTGGTTTGGTTCTTAGGAGACTATAGCCGAGAGATTCATTAGCTATGAACCCCTAAATGATTGATAAAAATCTATTAATGCTGAGGGATTGTTTAGATTAACCATGAGGACTCATAGAATCAAGAATTATAATTTATGGTTGGGATTTTCGAGAGTTTAGAAGGGACTTTGGGGTTTAGCGGATGTGTTCATAGCCAATCATGAAGGAGGAATTTCCAGGAACCAAAAGCTTCATTTTAATGAAATTAATTGGTAAGGAAGGGGTAGATATGTTGTTAGGAAACCATTACAACAAAAATGGAGTGATTCTGTTGCTTTGACTTTTGAGGAAGATAGAAATCACAGTTAAGCAAAAAAAAAAAGATAAGCTTGAATGTGTGTGTTTGATCGCAAAATAGCCCCCGTTTCTGCCAAACTGGACCTTCGGCCCAAATTGGAAATCATCAATACTAGTGGATCCTAAATTGCTACTTGGATACATGGATTACAAACCAGGTTTAATATTGAATCACAAATTAACCACGTAGATGGAATATAATTTCAAATTGTAAATTGTAGGTACAATAGTAAATTATAGCATTTTTACTCTATCGCTAAATGCCAATCTTTGAGGGGATCACAAATCAAGTATACTTATGAATTGGAAATTAGCTGTGAAAGTGGAATCACAAACTAGTTGAATATGTGGGATTGAAAAATAGAAATATAAGTAAAATCACAAATTGGGTTTAAAGCCCAAATCTCAAATTCATGATTGTGACGAATCGCAAATTAGTTAAAACTTATGAATCGCAAAATAGATATATGAGCCGAATCACAAATTGACTATGTATGGGTAATTGAAAATCACAACCACGAATTGGGCTATACTTGAATCACTAATTAGTTTAAATATGGGAATCGCAAATTGGGTCTCTCGTAAATTGAGGACTATAAAAGGGGAATCACTTATTAGCTAAATGAAGGGAATCGCAAAACCATAGGATGAGATTTAATACGACCTCCAATTGGGCCTAGAAGCCCAAATCGCAATTTAGATCAATTAACTCAACCACATATTTACCTTATGAGTCAATAAGAGTGTGGGGAGTTATGGGAATTTATGAGATACAATTTAATTGTAGGTTCGCGCTAATTTATTACTCAATAAGTACCGTTGTTTACACCTCGTTGTTAATGAGGCGAGTTACCACTAACTTACTCCTTATATTGGGATGACTGTTTATGTGTGACGATGTACTATGATATGTGTTGTGTTATTTATGCGTAGCTGGGCACATGTTATTTATGCACAACCGGGCGTTAGTTGTTTATGTGTAGCTGTGCACTTACCCGTTGTGTGGCGATAATTGATGTTGATGTGATATACTTGTCACCTATCAACGTGCTATCTGGTATAATGTGCAAGTACAGTGTTAGATCACTAAGCTTTATGCTTACCCGTGTGTAATTAATGTTTTCAGGACCATCTCGAGCAGACAAAGGCAAGGTTTCTACGTGACAGCAGATTCTTCCGGAATTAATTAATTACTTTGATATTTTAATTGAAAAAAATGTTTTTGACCGTAAGTCCTGTGTTGGGCAAGTGACGGTTAAGATACAATTTTGAATAATGATTGAATTTGAGTTTTTATGAAATAATGAGATTACTACTTTATTATTATTTAAAAAAATTGGGGCGTTATAACAAGCCTTTCAAGTGAGTCCGGACCACACAAATAAGAGGCTGACAATGTTGAAATGCTTCAATATCCAAATGCCTAAAATAAGTATTTAAAAGTACATGAATTCGAATAACTATTCAAATGATGTAACCACAACACAACTATAGTAGGGTTAAATCTTTCAAGTGCTGCAATGTATTTTGTTACCGAGCAATATTACTCTCCAACGTGCCATAAATACTCTGTATCATTTTTTCCTACCTTGCCAAGCCTTTTGGTAAGATACATAACATTCAAATTTTGTTTTTATATATGCTTGAATTTGTTTAATGGGATATGCAATGGCTTGTTGTATTGAGTGAAGGATCTAAGTAGCACTGGCTTTCAACTTTAACAATCTGCCACATCTGCTTTTTTTTCTTCTTGGATGCACGAACATACCATTGACATAGTGGTGTGCTGTTAGGTGGGGTGTCTTTGAATTTTGAAAGTTTCCATCTTTGCGTGTTGCATATATCCTTCCATAACACACTCGTTCCTTCTACCACGATAAGCTCCCTATTTTGTGTAATGTTCCACTTTCTAACTGCATACATTACCTACTCTTTGCTCGAAAAGTACATTCCAACCCAAATTATGTTTGATGATTCACACCAAAAATCTATGTGTTCATCTTCTTTGAAAATTGGTTGTTCATCCACAAAATTCCCTTTGTCGTCTTCTCTACATGTAAAACCAATACACATATGTGTTTGAGTACCAACCTCATACTCATCGGACTCCTCCCCGTCATCATCATCATGTATGCCTTTCTTGTGTCTTCAGATTCCTCTGAGTTAAGTTGATCAGAGTTATCAAAACCGCCATGTGA
Organism: Drosophyllum lusitanicum; assembly: GCA_032274825.1. Taxonomy (NCBI): domain Eukaryota; kingdom Viridiplantae; phylum Streptophyta; class Magnoliopsida; order Caryophyllales; family Drosophyllaceae; genus Drosophyllum; species Drosophyllum lusitanicum. Next base: position 5,816 of record JAUEJL010056059.1, on the reverse strand, counting down.
GATGTTATTTCCTTCATCCACACTATTATCATGTTCATGAAAAGTTACTTCCTCGGGGATCGTAGATCTTGATGGATCCCCTATCTCGAAATCATCATTTAGCCCACGTTCTTCATTATGACCATAGTGTAAACGATTATCATGTGGACTCGTCGTTGCGTACAAACTTGTTCTTGGCTCCGAGACCTAAATATTTTGAAGTAGCTCCATAAAACCGGGCTGGTGGGATGGTAACATTGGTTCCAATTTCATTTCAATGTTACCATAGTAATTTGGATCCATGCCCGCTAAAATAATATAATGTTTGCAAACTATCATCACCCAAAATTTCCCTAAGATTAGAAATCCCTTGAAAGTTGAAAAATAAACACAATTTCAAATGACATTCTCCCATTCTAACACAACATAACTGAAAACCAAATCAAGAAGCTCGTCATAAGACATCTTATGACGAAATACGATTGTACTTCTTCTCCTTGATCCATCACATGTAACAACTCCATTCTCATATTGTATATGACCGTTCAATACAAGTTTACCATGAATGGACGATCTAGAGCCATAACTTATAAACAATAGTTATTTGTGAAGTGTTTTTTATTGTGATTTAGGAGACTTATTTGTGTTTCAAGTTTTTTATGTATATATATAATGAAATCACGGAATATATATTCTTAGTTTTATAGAACAACTCAATAGGAAAAGAAGTGATTTGACAATTTAATATGTCTACATTATCTACAGTGATTGACTATTTAAAGGTCTACACATATATAATAATTAAAAAAAAATTAGAGAATATATTCTTAGTTTTATAGAAAAACTTAATAGAAAAAGAAACGATTTGACAATTTAGTATGTCTACTTTATTTCCTACGATTTGACCATTTAGAAGGTCTACTCATATATAATAATTAAAGAAATCAGAGAATATATTCTTAGCTTTATAGAACAACTCAATAGAAAAAGAAACAATTTGACAATTCAATATGTCTACTTTATCTCGTACGATTTTATCATTCAGAAGGTCTACTCATATATAATAATTAAAGAAGACAAAGAATATATTCTTACCTTTATAGAATAACTCAATAGATATAGAAACGATTTGACAATTCAGTATAAATAATAATATTTTTATATTTTTTATTATCGACTAATATTATTTATATTTTCGTAATTTAGTTTTCGTAGTAATTTTTTATGACTCAATATAAACAATATCATTTTTTTATATTTTTTAATTATCGACCAATATTATTTATATTTTCGTAATTTAGTTTTCGTAGTAATTTTTTACGACTCAATATAATAATATTGTTTGTATATCTACCTATAAATATAAAAAGAACACATTATATACCCATACATTTACCGGGAAAAAAAGATTTATACTATATATAATTCGAAGCGGAAGGTATTATCAAAACAATGTCTAGTAGAGTTGGTAAAACATTTACCTTAACAACATGACAAGGTGGGTGGACCTGAGTTCAAATCCCGTGAGTAGCATTATTTTTATTTCCTTTACTCCCACAACAGATTCTTTTTAGTTTTTTATTTTTTTTCGTTTTTCTTTCTTTTTTAATTATTTTTTCTCTCTCAAAGTTTTTGTTTTTACACTTTTATTTCGGTCTTTCTTTTACATAAATTTCCTCTCCTCTCTTTTAGTTAAATATTATTTATTAGTCATGTTTTTTTGTGTTATAAAATCAACTTTTTATATGTAAAAATGGCAATAAAGAAACAATTACAATATACAACATAAGTTGTTAAGGTTATAAAGTTTAAGTTTTGGGTTCAAACCTATGTAACCTTAAAATGTTGATTATTTCTAAGTTTAGGTCTTGAAGTTAGACATATAAGTGTTTAGAATAAGTTTATTCTTTTTGAATTCTTTTTGTTATTTGTATTTTTTTTTTGTTTGTTCTATTTGTTTCCTCTGTTTTTTTAAAGTTTTGATCTAGGTTCAAATCTATATAGCTCTAAAATTAGTCTTTTTCCTCTTTGAATATTTTTTTTTTGTAATTGGTATGCTTTATTTGTTCTATTTGTTTCATAATTCAGAATATATCGTTAATTCTATGTTTTTTTTTTGTATATTTTACCTATTCGTTATTAATTAAAAATCTATAATTAATTTTATACCTCTTTTTAATTGGGCAAATTGCTTAAAAATGCAATGAACTTTGTCTTAGTTACTATTGTATACAACCAACTTTAAAATTTTAAAAATAGTATAATTAACTTTCAAAATTCTCTCATTGTATGTAAATAACTTTTTTATGTGTCTGATGTTTAGTTACCATTGTATACAATGAACTTTGTCATAACTAGTATACAACAAGTTACATATAATGTGAGGATGATGAAAGTTGGTTGTATTATTTTTAAGAAAATAAAGTTGATCGTATGTAATGATAACTAAGACAATGTTTATTGTATTTTAATGCAATTTTCCCCTTTTTATTTTGTTAATTTGTAGTTTTTTTAAATGTTTTCCTTATTATTATGAATATTTATATTATTGACCATGGATGTGACAATCATTCTAATCATTTAGTTTATTTTAGTAACAAAAATTTATATTTATAAACTCTGTCATAACACATGAGTAAAAGAATCATACTTTTTAAAGATTTTATACTGACATCTTTTTGATCACTAAGTAGCAACAAAATCCATATATGAAGTAGTTTTTGTTGACAACTTTTAGATCATAAGCCAAAAAGAAGTTGTATAAACTTTTTACTCATCTTCTAACTCATTATATTAATACAGGTGTTAAAATTTAAAAGGGCAAATTGCATAAAAACACAATAAACTTTGTCTTAGTTACCATAATATACAATCAACTTTATTTTCTTAAAAATAATACAACTAGCTTTCATAATCCTCACATTGTATGCAACTTATTGTATACTATGGAAGTTATGACAAAGTTCATTGTATACAATGGTAACTAAACAACATACACATAAAAAAGTTGTTTGCATTCAATGATCGAGAGAATTATGAAAGTTAATTGTATTATTTTTAAATTTTTAAAGTTGGTTGTATACAATGGTAACTAAGACAAATTAAGTTCATTGTATTTTCATGCAATTTACCTTAATAATAATAATAATAATAATAATAATAATAATAATAATAAGATGATGATGATGATGATGATGATGATAATAATTATAATAATAATAACAAAATCAACATCTGGGCTTCATCATCACCTTCTCTTCTTTCAATTCATCTGTTTCTTCATCAATTTCAAAGGCTAGGGTTCCGATTTGGAGGTATCGGCTCTTTAGGTGTGTTTGCAGGTATTGATTTTTATCTTCAAAATAATTGAAATTTCTGCCATAAATGAAGGCTCGTCGATTCATCTTCATCTATATATTTTGTTTTGGGATTTCATATCTGGAAACCGTAACATCGATTCATTTTCATCGTCAATCGATTTGGCTGAGATCTGTTCATGGGTGCGATTTCTATCAATCTCCATCACGGATCTAGGTGTGATTTCATCTTCAAAGGCCAAAGGTTTTAAGGTGTGTTTGTTATTTTCATCTGCATTTTAGGGTTCATCCTTCAAAACAAAACCCCTTTAATCGCAATTCTTTGATTTAGGATTTATATGAGATTTAGGGTTTTTCAAATGCACTTTTAGGTTTGATTTAGGGTTTTTCATATGTGATTTACTGCTTATTTGATGTTGTTTTGTTTAAAGGTTCATATAGGTTCATCGATTTTTAGTTTTAGGTCCAATTTAGGGTTTTTTCATATGCGGTTTTAGCACTAAAACAATTCAAAGGTCAGTTGTTTAAATGTTAGGGTTGATTGTTTATAAGTGTTGATTATTTGTATGGTTCATCTTTATCAGATCTGGGTTTCATTTTCAAACATGATTTCATCTTTATGTTTTCGCGGTTCTTCTTCATCTTCCTGATTCCTTTTAATTTCTTTTAGCATGGACAATAATAATTATTTAGTGATGTGGAATTTTAAAATAAATCAAAATTAAGAAAATTGTCTGCAACTTGTGTAGCAGGTCTTCCGATACATAAAATGGTAGGTTGTTAAGTTCAGTATATTGAATTGTAGTTTTCAAAGTTTGATACATATAATAACAAAATATGATAACTTTAATACAATTTAAGAAACTAAACCAAAAAATTTATTTAAAAGCACAACAGGGGCCTATGACAACATCTAAAAACATCAAGATACTACACTTGCTGCAACGCTACAACTGCTCTATTATCATCTTTAATTAGACATATATGGGTCCAGAAAAGTATTCATAATATGAGATTTCTTGTTTTTCAAAAAAATAAAAATTAATAAATAAAATATGAGATTTCTTTTTTGCTAGCTTCTTTAGTCATATGTTGTAACGGTCAAATTCACTTTTGAGATACATTACACCAACCAAGTTGCATGTGCATAAGAAGCTCCATTCATACATTTATAGTAATATATAGATGTCAAAAACTTCCAACTAAATTAAGATTCTAACAACTTGGGCAACTCTGAGTTAACAATTTTTAAATGGATCTAAATACTACAACCGAAGATATGAACTAACAATAGCCGTAGAAATTAGAAAGGGAGTTGAATAGTTTCTATATCTTTTTTTTTAAACATTTTATTTATTTTACCCTTTTTAAAAGTTAATTAATTTTACTTTTAATTATCAAACTCTTATATATGTATATATTCTTGAGCACAACAGAAGTAATAATCAATAACAAATGACAAGAATATAAATGCGAGTAAGTAAAGATTTTAAGGGTTTAGAGATATGACACCGAGATTTATAGTGGTTCGGTTGAACTCCAACCTACATTCACTCTTTGACCTCCGTCAAGAGTTCCACTAGCACAACGTGCAAAAAGTCTCCTTAAAACGGAAGAGACCACCGGTTACAATCATTTTGATACGAGGAGTGATCACCTCACAATGCTCTAATCCAAGAGCACCAAGAGTTCTTCACCAAGAACCCGGAATGCCTCCAAAGAGGACTTCTTTGCCTACACCGTAGGACTTCCTTGCCTCCACCGAGGTCTTCAAATAAGTGTCTTCTCAAAGGACTTTTACAAAGTGTTCTTCACGAAGAACACAAACCCAGGAACAACGTGGGGAATAGTCAAACCGACATGTATCAAAGTTCTATAACTAGAACTGTCTCTCAAAGTGATGATTTACAATATAACTCACTACACCACCAATCAGATAAAATTAACAATAAGAGATATACCTGTGTGTCCATCTGCAGCAGCAACATGTATAGAACATATAAATGCATCAATTTCATGCATAAGAAGCCATTGAAACCTTCTATCTGATGCTTCACCACTTCCACCTTCCCTCCCTCACTCGCCACAAACAACACACTCTCCCCTCTGTGATTCAATTTTCTGACCACCCCACCATCCGCCGCCATTAACAACTTCATCACCTCCACATTCACCTCCCCTTCCCTGCACGCCTCATGCAACGGCATCTCGAGGTCCTTGTTCTCTGCCGCCACCATCTCTGGCCACCAATTCTGTATCTCCGACACCATCTCCAAATGCCTGAATCTAGCCACTAGATGTAACACGGTGTTTGATGATTCTGCCACCATTTGAGTGATTAGTGTTTGGTTTTGTTGAACTAGTGTGAGGAAAGTGGTGGTGTCACCCTTTAAAACTGTCTGCAGGTAAAGGAGACGATCCATGGTGGATTTTGATGCTTAGTTTGTTGGGTTAATCGTTTATTTATCGGGTCACGATTATGTAGTGTACGGGTTTCGTGACGGTAGCAATTTGTGGTCT
>JAUEJL010056048.1:0-19584 GCA_032274825.1 Drosophyllum lusitanicum | reverse complement strand
TGAGCAGGAAGGAATTTGAATTCCTTGGCTAAATGGAAGGAATTTGAATTCCTTTGGTTGAAGGAAAGTTTTCCATACCTAGATTCCAATTACATAGCTAAAAGATGAACCAAATATGGGAATGTCTAGAAATTGGATTCCAATTCCTACAAATTCCCAAGAATTCCCTCCAACCAAACAGCCTCCTAGGGATTAGTTTGTTTTCCATTTTGCAATTCAAGCTTATAGCTTTTTAAATTTATAAATTCATGCTGAAATATTTTGCTTAACTCTAGTTGAATGACATTTTAAGCATGTCAAAAAACACACATTAAAACAACATTTACTTGTTGACCCTAAAGCCCAAAGATGTGCATTTGTACCAAAATATCCATCATATAGGTCTCCAATGTCCTGCAAAGTAGTCCAACTTGCTAACTTCATGGTTCAGTTTTCTTATTGCAATTTGAATGTTCAGATTTCATACATTTATTTAGTAATAAAGTAAAACGATTACCTTTTTTATTTTTCAAAGTTACTGTCGAGTATTATCCCACATCAGACAAGTTGTGACTTTATAATGTGTTTAATAAGGATCACTCCACTCATAACTAATTAATTTTCAGTTGAAACTCCATAAACTTACGGTTACAATATCAAAATTCACTTTGATGGGAAGAACAATCAAACATATTAGTCAGTTTGAATCAAAGGTTCAACAATTGGTCAACGATCACTACTTTACTTGAAACTTGAAAGTGAAACGACATTTATATGATTTCTGGTACGTGGTAAATAATATGTGTTAAGACAATTATGGGTATCAAATAGGGTAAAAGGTCACCACATCACTTGAATCGTTTATGTAATTCACTTTTCGGAAATAATTAAATGGCCCAATACTCATGTGATATTGTGATGTTGAGGTAATGTAAAAAAACAGTTTTCAAATACTCAACAAAATCGAACCATATGTTTGTACTCGACCACTCGTAGTTATTAAATGCAAAAAACGGTTACCAAATAAACCATCGACAGTTAACCACTAAAAAACCGCTAAGTGTTGATAGCCCAGAGGCAACACCTATAGTCACTGATCCCTTAACCCCGCAAGGTGACACAACTTCCTTAACCCTTGTTATTCTTTCCAGCTTCAGGAATCACGAGTCAACACTCCATGTCACCAAGCTTGTCTAAGAATCTCGGTTCCTTAGGTCTCACGTGATAAAATTTAAAATTCACTAAGGCCCTGTTTGGTTCATGGAATGAAACGAAAGGAACTAGAATTTGATCAAAGAATTAGAATCAATTGGAATTGGAATTTATACAAAACTTTACCTGTTGGTTGACACAGGAATTGAAATCTTTGGGCAAATTGAAACCGACAATAAATCTGTAAACCCAAAAACGAAATTCAAAGGAAATCTGCAAACTCAAAAAACAAAATCCAAAATCCGAATAAATCCAACAAAAAAACCCAAAATCATCAAGTCAAAGTGGAACAGGTACAAGAACGAAATTGAAACCCAAAATCATGTGTGATCGTTACGGTACCCAACGAAGGCGATGGGTCACTCTAGAACATCGATGGACGAAGTGGAACAAGAATGAGATTCTAACCAAACGATGAAAAAATCGTACCCGGCGATGTCGATGTAGAACGTCTTTGTTAGAGTGGTTTTCGAACGTAGAACAACAGACGACATAGAAGGAGATGGAGGTCAGAGATGTTGGCAGGTAGGAGGTCGGTGGTCGGTGGAGGTCGGTGAAATCGGCATGGAGGAGGTCGGCGACATAGATGGTGATGGAGGTTATGGTGATGGAGGTCGGTGATGTCGGCATGGAGGTCGGTGGGGCAGCCGAGGTCAGTGATGTCGCCGGCAGAGAACGGGGATGTGACTTGCGAGGTAGCAAGAGAGGCATGTGAATTCTGAATGAAGGAATGTTAAATCATTCGTATCTGTAAAGGAATGGTAAATTCCTTAAAATGAGAAAATCAAAATTCCAGTCAAATTCCATACATGTGATTCTTTCAACCAAACACGACAAGTTAGGATTTCCCAATTCCAGTCAATTCCGGAAAACCAAACAGGAACTAAATATTTATGAAATATTAAATATAATCCTAACTTGCCTGTGAATTAATCATGTTACAGGTGCACAACTTTCTAGTCATTAGTCATATACCGAAATTGACCCTTGGAACATAAAAGCTTTGTTAAATCTGATGTTGCATAGCATAACTGTTTTAGCTAAACTCATCACCCAAAACAGCCTAACCTGCTATCTTGATGATTCCACAGTTCAGTACTAATTATTCAAGTTATTGTCAGCTGTTTTCGATCTTAAAGGTCAAAACAAATCTGTTTTTAGGAAAAAAACAGAGTAAATAAACTGAAAAACATACAACTTCTTCAATCAATTCAAGCTTGCCTCATAAGATTAGTTGTCCAAACCCAAGAAGAGCAATCAACAAGAAGCCCAACCGGAACCGATCCGATCTGGATTGACATAAACTCCACGAGTTCATGAAAATATGCTTAAGTTGCATTTTACAACTCTCAGATACAAGTAAGTCCCATGTATGCAAGAAGGATTATAGCGATTGGTGTGTATGGGTTGTCTAGTTGGAGAGACATGATTGGTGGTTGAGGGTCACAATCAATGAGCTTTTTGGAATAAACAAAGATTTTATTATGTTGGATTTTTAGGAAGCAGACAAGGGGAGAGACGGAAGAAGCACCATGATGAAGGATTGCTCCGCCTTAACCTTACTCTAATTAATTAAATAAGTATTACATAAAATATCATCCACCTTCATGACTAACACTAACCAATCCAAATAAGTTTATTAATAATTGGAAAATTATGCAAACTGATTGTGAAATATATGTTAAACTATTCTTAATCAAGCTTCACCTCTCATCTTCCTTTCAAGGCATCTGCAATCCTTGGTTTTTGAAGTCAAACCCCTATTCAACCAATACCTTCTCCCTTCCAAGAACCCTATTAGATTTCATACTATTTTTCCTCGAAATCACCAAAGATTCATCCTTTCTTAACATAGTTAAAAGGGTTTCTCACAAATTTGAGGTTGTAAATCACAGGGTTTTCTTTGATCTAAAGATGGCGATCGAACCCAAATTGGTCAACAGTTTGTAGGAAATTTGAGAGACAAAGATGGATCGAATTCATGGAATAAAAGCAAGATTTTCGGTTATAAAGGGAAGGTGAGAACTTAGTTTTGGAGTTATGTGTTTGATCATCAGATGGGGAAATTTAAGCTGATAACAAGTGAATGATGGAAGGATTGAATTACCAGAGTTCAAGGTTGGTTTGGTGTTGTATTATACTTGGCATCTTCATAGCCATCCAACCAACCTGTTCACAAGAAGGTATGCTTAGTAATTTAAAAATTCAATTAAAAAGAACTTAGAATAATTTTCCATATTTCGATAAGATCAGTCTAGTATACTAATTAGAACTTTACAAAACTTGATCTTAACAAAGAAGGGAATTATGGTCAAATCGAAGACTAATACTCTTGATCAACAGGTTACATGAATCAATTAGAAAGTTATTATATTACATATATATTGTGCTTTAATTTCAAAATTTTAAGGAAGATTATCTCTGATTCAGAATTCTAATTAGGGGCTTATGACTTTCTATTAACACTAAATTCTCTATTTGAAGGAAGATTATCAAAATTTTGTGCTTATGACATTCAATTAACACTAAGTTCTCGATTTTATGCAGACTTTGTAAGTATACAGTGTTGCGCTGATTCAGAATTCACTGATCCAGATAACAAAATAACATGGATCCCGGATGCTAAATGGTTCTCTGACAATAGTCAATGTCAAGACATATCCAGGCCGTTACAAAATAGTACAGCTTATGATCATGCTCGATTTTTTGGCACCAATTACGGTGCAAAATCGTGTTACAACTTGCCAACAAAAAAGGGTCAGAGTTATCTGATTAGGGGCACATTCCCTTTTGAAGAACTGAATACATCACCAATAGGGACATCTTTTGATGTTTCAGTTGGTATTACACCAATAGCGCGAGTTAACTCATCAGATGAAACGGAGGTTGAAGGGATAGTGAGAGCTACTAATGATTATATCAACTTTTGTTTACTACGGAAAAGAGGCAATCCTTTTGTCTCCAAGATCGAATTAAGGCCATTGGATTCGAATTATGGAGAGCCTTCAGGTGTTCTCAAGCTTGTGCATAGAGTTGATGTTGGGAACACCGGAGAAGAAGTCAGGTACCTCTCTTTACATGATTTGGAGGCAGTATGCAAGTATAAAATCTATGAAGTAGGACATATATTATTAAATTTATGATTTTATCATAAATTTCTAAAAATATCTATTAAGCATAAAAATGGAAGGAGAGAACCCCTCCTTGGCTCCATCAGTGGTGACACTGGAAATACTGTGTCCTTGTCTCCTTGATCCCTACTTGCCGGAAAAAGGTTGAAATTACCTACATGCCCTAGAAGAATCCTTACTAATTAGATTGTAATACTCAATCACATTAGATTGTTAGAATCACTTATTGAGGGTCAGTTGGTAAACTTGGCAATGATTGTATTTCCATTATAAAAACTAGCCAATAATGGTATTTGCAAGATTAAAATAAGGAACAATATTCTATCCCTAATTAGATAACTCTATAAAAAAATGATTACAAGGGGTTTCTCTAATGACTAATGAAGATGATATTTCTATGTAAAAAATTGATTTTCTACATAAGATACAATGAATGATACATCATTTAGCTAAAACTTCTCTTTCATAAAAATTGCATTAAAGACACTTTAAATTAGGTTAATCTTTACATTGATAAAATTTATATTTGAGTTTATTTAATACACCTTAGCATATGCTCTCAACGCACAAGTTAAAAAAACCCCGATTCTGATATATGTTGTAATAAGTTTGATTTGATAGTTTATCTAGCGTTGATTTAAGCATCATTGGAGAGAACCTACCTCTCAAAAGTAGGTCCGTTTTGGAGAAACCGTTGCTTATGCAAGTCGATTTTGCATTTTGTGTGTATTTTAAATAAATTCAGAAAATTGTTGTTCTTGTCCTATCATAGACCACCAGTGATTTTACTTGATAAAAAAACATAAATAAATTTATTAGTTTCTACTTAAGTGGGTGTTTGGATTAGATTATTTTTAAGGCTTATAAGCTTACAAGTTAATTTTTCGTGCTTATGAACTTATCAATTCTAGGTTATGACTTATTTATGTAAACTCATAAACCACAAAAAATTGGCCTATGGGCTTATTTCTTATAAGCCGGATCCAAACACCCCATTACTAGAATAGAAGGGTTTGGCAGATGATAAACCTAGAAATATTTTGTAGTAAGATATAGAATACAATCAACAAGAGAAAAATCATATTTCAGACTAAGTGCCTCGTGATTTTATATTTAAATCTGCAATTTCAGGTTCCCACAAGACCCGTATGATCGAATCTGGAAACCCGACGCAAATTTGAACCAAAATGGCAATTCCACATCACTAGAAAACGGCAATATCACTGTTCCAAATAGCATAACAGCAATACCTCCTATCCAAGTGCTACAAACAGCTCGAACTCATTCAGAACGTTTAGAATTTCTGCATAATTTTCATTCGCGGAACAATAATTATATTCTCTACCTCTATTTTCTTGAACTTAATGACTCAATGGAAACTGGTCAACGAGTGTTCGATGTATATATCAATGATGTAAAACAGGGGCGTATTGATGTTATGTCTGACGGTTCCAACTACAAATCTACTTCTGTGAACTTCACAGCAACTCAATTTCTAAATTTGACCATAACAAAAGCTTCTAATGAATCTCAGTTTGGTCCGATTTGCAATGCTTATGAAATCTTCCAAGTTCTCCCATTAATTCAGGCTACAGATCAACAAGATGGTAATTTAACTGAACTTAAGTGAATATTTTATTTTTAATTTTGAAAAGCAACTTAAGTGACTACTATATATGTCCTTAACATGAGAATTAACTCATTAATCAATCAACTTAATCTCCTCCAGTGGATGTGATTTTAAACATAAGAAAAGAGCTGTTGGTAGAGAACAAAAATAATGAGGTTTTAGAAAGTTGGACAGGAGACCCATGTCTCCCACATAGCTGGCATGGCGTGAAGTGCAATCAATCGAAAGGATTAACAGTCATCACTAAGTTGTAAGTTTTTAAGATTTTCCTTCGTTCATATTAGCATGCACAAAACATAAATAATATATATTTTGCAGGGATTTATCTGATGGAGAATTTAAAGGACCACTTGCACAAAGCATCACTAGGCTGACTAATCTTTTAAAACTGTAAGATATGCTAATCTCTTACGTTACTTATTTTGACATAGTAATCGAATTCTTAAAAGTCATAAGAAGTTAGTTGCTTACCTCTTGATTGTGAACTTCAGGAATGTCAGCAACAATCATTTCACCAGCAGTATTCCAGTCTTCCCATCTTCTTCTGTTCTCACATCAATGTATCATTTCCTTTTGAAATCAATATAGAGCAGTTAAATATTATTATTCAACATTTTAACAGAAGCAATTAATTATTGATTACAAAATGTTAGGGACCTACGGAACAATGATTTCATGGGAAGGATTCCAGACTCACTTACCTCCCTTCCACAGTTGACACAGTTGTTAGTTCTCTAATCACATTAATGCAAATCATAATATCAATGAAATATTAATAAATCCAACTAATCTAAGTTTTGTTATCTACATCTAGATACTATGGCTGCAACAAGAATTTCAACAAAGAGCTTCCTACAAGTCAAAATTCATCCAGGCTTGATACAGAGTAAGGATTTCAATTTTAAAATTAGAGAAAATAATTAAACCATCAAGAACCATAATCACATAAAATTTGTTCTGGTTTCAGCAATGGAATGTGCAGGGAACAAAAATCATCACATCCAGCGCACAAGGTTTTTATAGCCGCAATTGCAGGTGCAGCGCTTTTAGTTGCTGGAGTACTTGCTTGCCTAATTTGCTTTTACAAGAAAAGGAAAATGGTCAACAAGAAATCAGAAGGGAAAAGACATACAATGACCAAGAGTAAGCACACATTTTCTTTTTTCTTTTTTTAACTTTTTATATAATGATACATGTGTTAGCAGCAACTATTTTAGCGCTAGTACACTCGCAAACATTTTATATATGTGAACATTGAAATGACTAGAATACTTTTTATTCAAAGTGTACCTAAAGCAGGTGTTGCTAACAGCGCTGGCCATTTTCCCAATCTAAGAACCCAGAAGAAATTACCTTTTAGGTATTTCAAACTCCATCGAAATCTTAAGCATATGTTTCTGTAACAAACTTTAACTGCAGATGCGATATATGCAATGCCAAGCAGTAAGGAAGATATAAGTTTGAAGGAGATATCCATCCAAAGCTTCACTCTTGAGCAGATAGAAAGTGCAATACAACAGTATAAAACATTAATTGGTGAAGGCGGTTTTGGATCTGTTTTCCGTGGTACTCTACCAGATGGTCAAGAAGTAGCGGTAAAGGTCCGGTCAGCCACTTCAACACAAGGGATACGTGAATTTAACAATGAGGTAAAATAATGTTTTGCATTCCTGACCATTTTAACCATTTTTATTTGAAAAAAATTTATTATTATAGAATAACCTACAGCTTTCAACTTAAATCACATTGTTGACGAAATATAGCTATTAACAATGTTTGTCTACAGCTGACCCTTTTATCAGCTATTCGACATGAAAATTTGGTGCCACTTCTTGGTTATTGCTGTGAAAATGATCAACAAATTCTTGTTTATCCATTTATGTCCAATGGATCACTACAAGATCGACTTTATGGTATGTTTCCTCAAAATTGAAAGTTCTTTCAGATTCATCTTCATTTATATTATACCATTTGTATGGTTACCAGCCACAGTGTGTTTTAACAGGTGAAGCATCTAAACGACGAGCTCTAGACTGGCCCACCAGACTTTCCATAGCTTTAGGATCTGCTCGAGGTAAGTTAAACAAATCTTATATTGAATATATGAGTTTGAATTTATTTGTATGCGGAATAGTACGATAAGAAAATATTGGTGTGCAAATGAAATTACACAAACCATTTCATTTTCTCAAGGGAACCAAATCCAAATTTACGAGAAACTCATATTCTTTTTTAACTAAACCTATCATGTTAAGAAAGCTAACAAATTATATTAGCAGACCAAACCTATTTGTTAAGCAAAGTCGAAACTAACTTCTAGCCTAGAAGCTAACCTGCTGACTTCTAGAAAAGTCTGCATTCTGAAAGCATTGCACTAGAGGGAGCCCTAGAAAGTATTGTTGATGTTGAAAAAATTAAGTGTTTAGCATTACCATTAAGATTGATTCTGGATCTCTTTCTTCTTCCTTTTCAACAAACTATCAAATTTTGGCTCTTTTTTGTTATTATTTCGGAGTGGAGTATAACACTTGCAGTTTCAACCACCAGGTTTAAGCTATCTTCATACATTCTCGGGGCGTTCAGTAATACACAGGGACGTGAAATCAAGTAACATACTCTTAGACCATAGCATGTGTGCCAAAGTCGCAGACTTTGGCTTTTCAAAGTATGCACCTCAAGAAGGGGATAGTAATGCCTCCTTAGAAGTAAGGGGAACAGCTGGATACTTGGATCCAGAGTACGTATAAGTTTATATTTTATACATTCCAAAATTTTAAGAAAATCACCATATTTTTTACGGTTACAAACTAAAACTCTTGAACATTCAGGTATTATTCAACCCAGCATTTGTCTGCCAAGAGTGATGTCTTTAGCTATGGAGTCGTGCTGCTTGAAATAATAACAGGTCGGGAGCCTCTTAATATACACAGATCACGAAATGAGTGGAGCTTGGTTGAATGGGTATGATTTAATTCAGTTCTAAAATCAAAAATCAAAATATTATGTAATGTTAACATTAAAAGATTACAAACGGGCATTTCCTATGCAGGCAAAGCCTTATATAAGGAACTCGAGAATAGACGAAATAGTGGATCCAAACATAAAAGGAGGATATCACACAGAAGCTATGTGGAGAGTTGTGGAAGTAGCATTAGCATGTATTGAGCCATTCTCAGCTTATAGACCGTCGATGATAGACATTGTGCGTGAGCTTGAAGATGCTTTAATAATTGAAAATAATGCATCTGAATACATGAGATCAATGGACAGCTTTGGAGGATCGAATCGTTTCTCCATTGAGAGACCGACTGTTATTTTACCTTTACCTACTCCAACTCAGTCAGAACCATCATCTCACCTATCACAACCTGCTCCTCCTCAACCAAGATAAATTTGTGGGAGCAATGATGTTTAAATGTAGCAGATGATGTATAAAATTAAGTAAATATGTTTAATTTCTTGATTTTCTTTCGACAACTTCTCAATCTTCAGTTGACTCCAATCCAGTATATTTTAATACAGAAAAATTAAACATTTTAGCTTACTGCTAACGCATCGTGAACCTACTGAATACATTTCAGCTAACCTAAGAATACGAAAGTATATGAAGAAGGCATACTTTAAGATAATTAGTCATATTTGTGTGTCGTGAAACTGCCTGCTTAGTGGCTGCTGCTTACAAAACAGGGATAAGAGAAGAAAAGAAAAAAAAAAACAGCTAAGACAAGAAAATGACAATTGGCAAGAGTTAAAGTGTCCCTCTTTGACCAAGAAAATGACAACACAAGTATGACAAATACATTGAGGTTAAAAGCATCAAACATCATAACAGCTTAGAATAGATGATTAAAGAAAAAGTCTCCTAATCCTCCATTATTTTCAAGACATTTGAGTTCTAGATTTGCTTTTAAAAACAAAAAACAACATATATAATATATTAGAACTTAGAAGGTTAAGTAGATGTAATAGGAAGATTGATGCTGAATAGGTTCTTATACTTTCTCAGTTTCTCTTCCATCTAGCTTGCGTTTCAATCAGACTTAAATCAAGTGAAGTTCCTCATGCTTACAAACACTACAAGTTTAGATTCTCCAACATAGGCTCAACAAATATTAACTGAACATCTTAAATTACTCTAATCATTTATAATCGGCAGTAGCTTACTAAGAAATAGTTACTGGAGTTTAGTTAACCTCAAGAACTCATCACCATAACTGATGGCATATTTCAGAATATGATTTTCAGACGTTTTCATATATGTATTGGTAACTAGAACAAACTTATCCTATGTCCAAATAGTTTTATGTGTCATCGCTTTTAGTGATGTGTTTACAACTGTCACAGAAGAATATCAAAGGACATGGATGAAACCTAATTTGATGCAAAGAGTAGTCAAATCTTCATTAGGACCAAAAGAAAAAGAATAAAAAAGGATATGTAAACAAATACAAGTGAAATCTACCAAATACAACATGCACAGATGAGCTACATAGATATTTATATGAAAAGTCAGCAAACGATTTTCATACTATCACACTGGAGTTTGAAAAAAGCTAATCAGCTCACAGTCTGAAAGAGCCTGACAACAGGCTCTTGCATGTAGGCCCTAGCTTTCTTTTTTTGTGTTCTTTTTTCTACAATCCGATAGTCTATCTAATAGCTCAACTTTTGAATAAATTTGGATTGGCTGTTGCAGTAGCAACCTGTACTTCAAGAAGTTCCAGACGGCGCTCTAGTGTATCAAGTTTCTCATTCAGAGATGCCAATTTGCTCTTTGTTGTAGCCTCTGAAAGGGAGAACATCTTTTGTCAATACACAAGAGCAATTAAATTTCAAGGTCTACCATATCTACAAGATGTGAAGCACATAAAGAACAACCATTTGTCATCAAAACCAGAAAATGCAAAAAAAAAATAGGTGCCCACAAGTCCCAAACATTGTTGAGTTGTCACAAAGGACAACCATTCAGTGATAAATATACACTCAGTAATGTCCACTGTGTTTGCACCCTAATGTGGTTGATAAGGATATTCTGCTTTTTGTTATTTCCTAATACACATTTCAAATGGTGAAGTTGCTGAATTTTAATTACTGGTTGATAATAATTTTTTTTGTCCGAATCCTCTTTTATAGGATATCTTGCTCCGCTGACCGCTGCTGTCATCAACAGTGATGTTTTGTACATTGTGTCATTTACACTGAACAGGCCTCTATTCGAGAACAAATCTAATACATCAGGATGGATTCCAATGTGGAAGGAAGAGAATACAGGCATTCCGTCAATTTGGCCATATACAACAAAACTGAAGGACGCGTTTCATATCAATTTTGAGGCTCCCCTAACTTTTAAGCGTTTCATATCAATTCTGATTTGTCTCCATCCAATTACTAACTAATATTTTGCAGATATCTACTACACAAATCCGAAATTCCGCGGTACAATATTCGATGTAAATTCGTCGTATAAACTACAATTACAAGTATACTACGAACTCCAATTAAGTAATAGAAAACCGAAAGCATCGAGATCAAGTTAATATTTACCGAATTGGACGAGGAAGTCAAACAGTTGACGAACGTTAAGGGAGATGTGAGAAATGAACTCTCGATTCTCCCAATCAGCTTGTACTGCTATCCCTACGTTTACTGCGTTGGTTATTCCTCCTGCTCTAGCCATTTTCTAATCGATGGTGATCCTGATTTCTCGATTTAACTCTGTTGCAGATGAATCGGTGATGATGATTTTGTTGTGTGATTTAAGCAACGGATTCGAGGCCAACCATGATGGTGATTTGTTCAGGTTAGTACTCGTCAAAAAGGGGGAAATATATTTTAAGAAAAGCCCTCCAGCTTTTGTAGAATATAACAAAGTCCCTCAAAAATTAACGGCGATAACCAAAACTGATATATACATGATACATCATCAAGTTACCAAGACATAATCTAATAATCAACTTATGAGTTATGATACAACGTTATTTAAAAAATTCTGTATTAAATTTATGGGTGTTGTAAAATGCATTTCGAGACCAACAAATTATTTCGTAGAATAAGACATTTAATTCATCATATCACAGTCATACACTCACATAACATCACATGACCCACTCTATAAAAGCATATAGTAGTATGCAATTATCATTTAGTGTATAGATCCATCTATTGGTGAACTTTCCTCTTTTTGGAGGGCTTCTGTAGCACATTTTTTTAACAAAGAGGTTATTTATTTTTCTATTTATTTCTATAAAAATGTTAAAAGCAAGAGATGAGATTAGCAAATAGATTTAGTAGATTACAAAAGTTACATTTAGTCGGTAGAAGAATTTAATAGGTGAAAATAATATTTATGTATCAAGAAAGTGTTTTCTTCATGAATTTGATCATTTGAACTCGAGTCTTTCTACCTATTGAAACAATATGTTATTTTAGCTCTTATCGCATGTTTATTTTAGTTAATACGTGAAACACACAATGAGTTATTCACTATCAAACCATTTGGTATGATTTTTGTTGCAAATAAGCTAGTGTATTATTGTCACTATATAGTAATGTATTTTTTTCAATACTTTTTTCTTTTGATTTAGTAATTTTATTTAATTTGATGTTTTAGTTTGATAATTTGACCATCAACTAGTGGCAACTGCTATAACCAGTTAACGGGTAAAATAATTATTTGATAATGGATTTAATATGATGATCATGTTTTACTCACGGGAAAGATTGTCGTGTTTATCAATACTTATCATGACATGGTTTCTCTAGATGACCTATCGCTTGAGGATATGTATGGAATACTAGTGTGTTAATACTTATCATGATATGACATCTCTCAATAAACTCTTATATACCATTGTTTGAGGATATCTATGGAATGTTGGTATAGCATAAGCTTTTTCCCGTGTAATCTCACCCGTCAATTTGATAGAAAATACCGATAACCACCCTAAAATAGTGATGGACTACTTTGTCAAACATCTTTCTTAAATGCGTTGATGTTGTTTTATACTTGAGTTCCGTAGCGTAATCAAAATTAATTTAACTTTTTCGATATATAGCATAACATGATAACATTATTTATCACACATGAGTTTTCACATATACATATTTATCACATCAATATTTATTAAACTTCGTATATTGCTTTATCGGAAGTTGTTATCTTATATCTATGCAGCATCCTACAAGTAATTCTTCCATATACTATGGGATACAATGTAGTAAACACTAAACAGTTAGAGAGTATAGCCGAGTAGATTATGTGTAATAAGTGGGAAGGACAAAAATACCCATCAACGGGAATTAATATCACTTCCAGGACAATTATACTCTGAAAGTGGGACATAATTATCACTAAGACAATAGTATTTCAGAATAAAACATCCACCTTTAGACTTTAGAGCCATCGTAAACTTTCGAGCAGAACATATGCCTAAAAAATCACTGTAAATTTTGTCTCTGGTCACCCCTCTAATAAGCTATAACAATATAACATGTCCCAGATTATAGTAGTCAACTTGAAAAAAATGCTACATTTGGCTCCAATTTAAAATGTCATGAAACTGCAATGGTTATGGGGAAAGGTAAACACAAGACATCTGATACATGTATGTAAGCCGATGTAACTAGTTTTAAAAAAGAATCAATCACTCCTAAAAAGGGCTTCAATGATATACCACATATTCTAGACTTTGCGCCTTATTTTAATTCATTCTCCACCTGGAGAAGAGGACCTCATCGGTGTTAGAATCAAGGCGTTTATCACTAGGTCAAAAGGAATTTCTGGTAATCAAGACGCTACATTTTCTTCTATATTGAGTAGCCTAGCCGCCCATAGGTTTCATTTTTACGGGGTAGCTTTAGCGGTTATGTTGGTAATCCAATATTCAACAATCGGTTTTCCCATCCTCTCTTATTCCATCGTCTTTCATTACCAAACAGGCAAACTACCATTCACATCTCTTTTATATGTTGTACCATCTCATATGCGGTAACGACAATAGTCATCAAGGCAAACAGTATGGTTGCATTGTAGATTAATTAATCATAACTATTGGATTTTTAGTGTTTACTTCCTTAAGAAAGTTGAAATAAAATAAAAACAAAAAACGATGTCCTGATGCATAATATATAGCAACCATGATCATTTTGTAACGTTAAAGTTGCAGAGTTTATTAAATCATATACAAAATCACTAGGATATGTAACTACTTTCCATTAAAGTGTGAGTAATTTTGCTTGAACCCGCATACAAGTTCCCACTAAGTTGCAAGCTACATGTTTTTTCAAGATCAAGCATGTTCATTTATGTACAAGCAACGTCATAGAAATAATACTCGCAAGAAGAAATTGTTAAACGAGTGAGCCAAATAGAAAGATTTATTGGTTTATAGAAAACTTCGGTTGATCATTTACATATACAGATTGTTACAAAGTAAATCACATTCTTGACACATGGCTCCGTACTTTCAAATGGAAGTGTCGATGTACTTTACCTCCAGCTTACAGGCCGAAATCATCGTCCTATCATAGCGCCTGTTTCATGCACCACTCGTAACAATTTCAGGCCATTAGACAAATATCCACAAACAAATAGAATCAGAGTAAAAATTATTGAATGACGTTGTGATTTGGTTGTAAAATACAAGTAAAAATTGGGGATGCAAGGAATAAAGTTGGAGATGAAGTTATATGAAATATATAAAAATTAAAATTTGCATAACCAAATAAGATAAATCTAATCTAACAATGCTCATGCAAGATCTTTAAGCAAGTATTGATATTACCTAGTCTTTTGAGTTTATTTAACTGGTTACGTACCGCATGTTGTGATCATCATTTGCCCACTAGTTTCTCTTTCGGCAAATGGGTTCAGGGTTAATAAAAATCAATTTCGGAAAGACAGCTTGATAAGCTTACTTTTTAAGGCAAGAAAACCGGATCCACAGGCAAAAATTGGTCTAAACATGAGATGTCATTGCAAAATAAGTACCCAAGCCAAAACTCATGTCACTTAATAATGCAAAAGCGAAAAGAAAATTAAATAAATAAATTTCCCCACTATCTTAGAATCGAAATGCAAACTTATATGGAGTATAAGTTGGCAATAGGTTCGGATGAATTTATTGCCAAGATATATAGCAAAACCAAGTCCTTTCGAATCTATACCTGCTTGTATGACTCCTTAGTTTTTGTATTTCATGGATTCCTTCTCAAACCCGATAGTCGGGAATTGTTTGGCATACTCCTCCACATCATGGCGTAGCTTTGAAATTTCTGATTGGAATGCACTGGACTGCATTGCAGCCACAAAGTCCTTCAACTTTGTCCCTGATCCACAAAAAGCAACACCATGATTGATAAATTCCAACATGACCATGATTGCTAGGAAATGAATAAATTACTATTTCTATCACATGGTATTAATTCTCGACATACTCGTATGATGTATATGTGTATGCATATGTATTTTGTAACATAATCAAGAATATAGTCATGAATACCTTGAGCTTCACCCTTGATCTTCAAAGCCAACTTTACAGCAAGGTCAAAGAAGTAAGCAACTTTAGCAAAATCCTCTTCAACAAATCCCCTAGAAGTGAGAGCAGGGGTTCCTAAAAGAAAAAAAAAAGGAGTTGTGGATAATTGTTAGGTAATGTTAATGGAATGTATTAAAAAGAAATCAATTTACTAAGAAATAATCCTCACCCATTCTGATACCACCAGGAACCATGGCAGACACATCACCAGGAACAGTGTTTTTATTGGCTGCAATGTGAACAGCTTCCAACACCTTTTCAACCCTTGAACCATCAATTCCCTGGTAAAACATATATGTCATTGACTTGTGAATCTATATATTTGAGAATTATTTGCCAAATGAAATTCTGAATGGAGCATTACCTTAGGTTTCAAATTAACCAAAACTAAGTGGTTCTCTGTTCCGCCAGAAACAAGTTCATATCCACTCTTAATAAGAGTCTGAAAAAAGAGAAAAGATATATATAAATGACTTATGATGCTGCTTGAATTTGAAGAAATCCATCAGTGCTTCATAATGGTTTTTCGGACATGAGAAGTGGCTTATACCTCTGCAAACTTGGCAGAATTGCTCATGACCTGCTCTTGATATGCCTTGTATTCTGCTGTTGTTGCCTGAATTCATATAAAGAGCAGAAAAAGAAAAAGAAAAACTTTATTGTATTACTACACACTAAAACTATCTAAACTTTTATGTAACTTCTTAAAAACAGCAAACCTGTTTCAATGCAACAGCCAATCCAGTGATCGTGTGATTGTGTGGGCCTCCTTGAAGTCCAGGAAAGACAGCCTGGTTGATTTTGTCTTCATAATCATAGAACACCTTCAATAACAAAGTGTTAATATTTGTATCTTCAATATAAAACCCAAATTAGCAAACAATTATTTAAAGAAACATACCTCTTTGCCTTGTTTGGTGACTTCTTTCAGCCCTTTTCTAAAGAAAATCATGGCACCTCGTGGACCACGGAGTGACTTATGGGTTGTGGTGGTCACAACATCTGCATAGTCAAAAGGAGATGGGATGACCCCAGCTGCAACCAACCCACTAATGTGTGCCATATCTGCCAACAATATGGCTTTTTGCTTGTCACAAACCTGTTGAATATATGACGTGAGTAAATCTTTGGGTGAATGTATGCATTTAGAACTTAGGCATTTTCATAAGTGATTAACTCTATTTTAGCATACCTTGCGAATACGTGCATAGTCATATAATCGAGCATAAGCACTTGCACCAGCGACTATCAATTTAGGCCTGAAGAGTGTGGCACTTTTCTCCAACTGCAATTTGACATTTACCAGTCAAATCTTCTGAAAAGTTTAAAATAACAAAAAAAAGGAATGTAAAAGTACCTGGTCGTAATCAATATAGCCAGTGCTCTCGTTCAATCTGTAAGGCATAGTCTCAAAAAATATGGATACCGCAGATATCTTTTTTGTATCGGTCTGAAGATAGTAAGAGAAGAATAAAATCAGATTACTTGGGTGAGACTTTGTAATAAATGGAAGTAGCAAGTAATCAGAGATGTCTAAAGAAACATTAGAACTCATAGACTAATCACACACAAGAAAAACACTACGTTATCCCAGAATAAATAAATAAACAGTACACAAGTACAAGCAAAAGATCAAACTGAAGTAGCAGGACATTAAAAGAAAATAGAAGACTGCACAAATAAGATGTTTAAGAAAAGTCCGACTTTAATTAACTCAAACTGTTTTTCCAGAGTTTCAATATGAGTTTCTATGGAGGAGATCCATCCCTAAAATCATCACTGAATTTCATAGAAGATGGGGATTATGCTAGATGCCTAGATGGGAATGAGCACCTGATAACCATGCGACAGATGACCACCATGAGGAAGATCAAGTGCCATGATTCTGTCATGAGCCTTTAATAATGCAGTGTAGACCTGAAAATTTGCTGGTGACCCTGAAAGAGGCTGCACATTTACTGCAACATAAATGATAATTAGAAATCTTCTGCTGGCTCATCAAGTCGGCATATAAATTGTTGTTAGCAAAGTCCAACTCAACACAGAAAAAGAGTTTTATGTGCATTTCATTTGACAAAACTAAGTCAAAAATATTTACCTCCCCATTTTGCAGGATCTAACCGAAAGGCTTCCAAGGCTCGCTTCTGACACAAGGTTTCTGCCATGTCAATATACCTAGAAGCAGAAAAAAATTTAACATCTTAAAACCAAAATGCAACTTTGAAACCTAACTTTAGAGGGGATTAGATATCAAACATAATTTGTAACAAACAACATGATTAAAACAAGAGTTGCTTTGCTTACTCATTTCCACCATAGTATCTAGCACCTGGATAACCTTCACTGTATTTGTTAGTCATTACAGATCCAACTGCTTGCATCACCGACAGGGACGTAAAGTTCTCTGAGGGTATGAGTTCAAGACCCTTTACAAGCAAAACAAATAAACCGGTCAGAGAATGAAACTGTGAACCCAGAGTAAATACATGGTCACTATTTTATCTATATCAACATGATAAATAATCTTATAGTTCTATGATAACAAAGAAAAGCACAGAATCATCCTAAACGCCAGAAAGCTGGAAAGAATATTTACCTTCAAAGTACCATGTTAGAAAACATAATAAATTTTTCCAGCTTATCATTTTCTAAAATAACCACAACCTTCTTATTTCTGATTATTTTTGTGATTATGAATTATGTTTACTAGTATAGTAATTAAACACTATCAAAAACATTAACGTAGACACACAAGGGCTAGTAGGTTTTGTGACTTCTGTCAATCCTATCAAAGCAATATACGAGTGTTCAAAAATTTTGATATGAAATTATTAGTTGTATTGTTTCTGCTCCTTAATATTAATCAATTTGTAAATCATGAACCTCCTTCATAGATTTTTATGACTCGTCGTGATTCCAAGTATATGAAGCCCCAATTTGTACCTTTCGATATCAACCAAATATCCACTTCTATTCTTTTTTTCCGTAACCATAAGATTAGTTTCTTCTTTATCAAGCAGAATCATGATGCCAGGTTTACAAAGGCATAATCTATCTATGCTTCTTAAAATATAACAAACTTGATAAATCTGGAAAGAAAACTTCATTTTAAACCAAATTAGTTCTGTCTCAATTGCATCCCTACATCCATATATCGAAAAAGTAATTGCACAATACAAAGTAACAGGAGAGAGAGAGAGAGAGAGAGAGAGAGAGATGACCTTCCATTGCCGAGCTTTCTCATGCTCAATAATATCTGCAATCTCAGGATCCACAACCTCAAGTGGAGCATTCAACTGCTTTGGCCACTGCAATTTCACAAATTCACGGCGGTCGAAAACTCATTCAAACGTAAATTCAACAAACGAACACTTAAATAACTGAAATTAACGAATTAATATTACTCACAGTGACGCCAGGTCTTTCTTTCTCGTACACAGCTTCGCTAGGCAAAGACGACTATTAAACAAACCACACCACAAAATTGGCATCACTACGAACGTACAGAAACAAAAAGTAGACCGGGAAAAAAGAAATAGGAACAGAAACAGACCATGGAATAGAGTTGGCCGCCACTGAAGAGACGCTGCAACGGCTTGTCTGCAGAAGACGAAAGCCTACGAAGAGCCAGCGCCATCGCCATTGTCACTCTCTCTCTCTCTAGCTTTCTCTCTCTAGAAGAGATAACACGGAGTGGAATCCAAGTCCTTTGGCGCGCACAATTTGTTTTGGTGCGGATTGAGTGTGTCGGGTAAGGGTGAGATTTTGGTGGTCGAAGTTAATTGAAGTAATTTTTCTGGTGCTCCTTTCTTTTTGAATATAAAAAGATCATAACGTTATCCAATTCCTCTCCCCCCCTCCTTACGGACCTTACCCCGGCCCAAAACCCAACGGTTTTTCAAAGTAAAATGTTAGTTATTAACTTATTACTAGCATCGTACCCGCGCAATGCTGCGACGGTAAATAGTTTGTCTTATAACATGTCGTTTTCAAGAATGTAATGATATGTTATTCACGCGATTCAATGTCACGAAAAAGTTTTCTACAACAGCATGTCCGTTTTTTTTAATTTTCTTTTATTTGCATCTAACTATTT
>JAUEJL010056037.1:0-19588 GCA_032274825.1 Drosophyllum lusitanicum | reverse complement strand
AACTCTCAGAGATATATATATATATATATATATATATATATATATATATATAGTTATATGGCTATCTTTAGACTTCATATCTTATTTAATAGATTTTAATTCGAATAATATTTTAATTTCCGGTCTAAATTGAGTTTTTTTTTTTTTGACAAAAAAGTTAAAATAGAATTTCATATTTTTTAAAAATGGATGGTTGGGATTTGATAATTGAATTTTTTTTATCTAAATCAAAAGTTAGAATTGTCTAATAAATTTTTTTATGTTAGTTTTTTATTTAGATTAGAAGATAGAAGATAAATTTTGTTTTATAAGTAATTTGTATCAAGAATAATAATAATGAATATTTTATTCACAAAACATGATATAATCGTTATCCTGGCCACATACCTATCAGTGATTTTTTTTAATTAATTTGAGTTATAGAGAAAGATAAAATGGTAACCTTCAGTTTCGTAGATAATATCCAAAATTATTAATTTAAAAACCCTTTAACTTATACAATTACTTCTTATATTTAAAACTAAAAACAAGAAATTGTGCGTATAAGTAAAACAATATTAGCAAACGCAAGCTTTTAGGTGAAAATATAACAATTTCCTTTTTGATAAATATAAAATCAAATACATCTATTTTTTAATTTTAAAAGTAGTGTATTACAATTATTATCGATTTGAGTTATATTTTCTAGCCAATTTAAATAATAACATTTTGCAAGACAAAATGAACCGTTCATCCATAGTGCTTTCATTTGTGGGTTATGTACTTGAAATTGAAACTCAAAAGAAACAACTTAGTCATCGTGGCAGATAAAGCTTAGTATCTTAAACTTTAGATCATGAGTTTGATACTTGGATTGTTTTTTTTTTTTTAATTTTATTTTCTTGCTTGCATTTTCGATAGATCGAAATAGAGGCCATGCGGCCCATACCTCAGTATAAAGGGTAATGAACCATCATTTAATCTCCTTTGGCTAATTTGATCTTCTCTCCATTCTCGGTCCAAAAATATTTTTACGTGTTATCAAACGAACAATGTTGACGTTGCTTTTACACTTCACTCCAACGTCATCATTGATATAGGATACATCCTCCTCCTCATCTTCTTCTTCGTTTCTTCTTTTTCTGTGTTACCATGTGCTTAGTGTATGTGTGCGATCCACTCGAGTTACGTGTTTTGTGTATCTGATTACAATATTAACTTATCCTAGCTACTTCCTTTCACAGTTTTTATTTACACCATTGGTGTGGATATATTCGGTTAGATTCAATTAATTGAAAATATTTGAACCAATCGTAATCCCAACTAAAGTTGGATCCAATCAAATATTTTGGTCTAGAAAGATATGGATTCTAATATAAATTGTAGTACGTACTCGATTAATGTATCTACTTTTTTGTAGATCAACAAGTTTTAAGAATGCTATATTAATCACTTACATTACATGCTCACACACACGACACATACTATACTAGATGGCCGGTGTGTCCTTTTTAAAAATAAGAGAAACAAACTATATTTTTTAACTTTCTAAGTTACCCTTCTCATTTTCAATTTAATTTAGTTTTAATAATTTTTCAATTTAATTTAGTATTAATAATTTGACAGTATTCTCTAACAACTTAGCCTATTTTAATAAGTTTTAATTTACTTAAAAGTTTATAGTTGACTAAAGTAAGAAAGCAATTTTGACGTAAAATGGAAGGTTTGTAATAGAAAATTTGATACAAGGAAGTTTTATAATTGAAGTGAAATTAATTAGGGTATGATTGTGTTTCAAGACTTTTTAATTTATTCTAAACATATATATACATCAATTCTAAGTTTCTATGATTTGAATCTTTCAATTAATTTTCTTGAAATCTATGTTTTAAAAACCCGCCGCAATTTATATGAACTATGCAAGTATATGTATGTAGGAATTCAACTCTTATCTCTCAGAAATTGCGTATTATATATGTATTAATTACTGGAATGTATATATAATATACAATTTTAGATGCAAGATTAAAACTATCAGGTAAAAATTTGTATTCATTTCTACAGTTTACATATTTCCTTTATTTAAGAAGGTATGTTTTGGTACCCGGTGGTGGCAATTTTGCAGATGAAGTGAAAAATTCTAACTTTTTCGAGTCAGGTGCCACCAGTCAAACTTTTGGGTGCTAACCGTGATTTTATGATGCCACCAAAATCTAATGAAAAATAAAAAAAAATTCTTAAAAGATATAGTTCAATATTAGATTTATACCTTTAAAATACTTTAGTTTACCCTAAAAATAACAATTTAATTAACAGACTTTCGTGTAAACTGTGTTTTATTTTAGATTTTGGCCCTAAAATATTGGAATAACAACTGAAACCTCGTTAATCCTACCTAATTCACTTAAAATCCGAACAATACCCTCAATCTTAGTTAAAAAAAATTTGTTATTATATGATGTCATCAGTCATCAAAAATCCTGAGTCCGTCCCCGACAGCACGCGGACACCAAAAGTCCAAAACGTTGTTCCTCCTTAAAATAGGATGAAATTCTTCTATAAAGGACCTTGAAATTTTATCCCCCTTTTACCTACCTCTTTCTTGAGAAAAAAGAAAAGCCAGAAACCATAACATTTATTACATTTTCTTTTCTTTCTTTTATTTTATCCCGAAAATATAAGTTTTTAAAAATTTATTTTCTGCTTTAGTAGGTTTATTATCAAAGGATATGCAATAATCCCCAACTCCCTAAGAACGAAACAATCATAAGTAAAATCCACTATTTAAAGGGCTAATGTGATTATTAAACTATCAGACAAGTCTATTGTAACAAACGGGATAACCATCGATCTAGCCAATTTTAAAATCTGTAATTACCAATATAGCTCATTTCTTGACAAAATGGCTTGCCAAATTATCTTTTTTTCCCCAATAGGCCAATATACCAATTAATGTCCACTAAAGTTATGAACTAGCCCGTTTCCAAAAGAGTATAATAAGTTCATAACCATGTCGCGAAGCTTATTAGAAGAGTGTGCAGTGTGGACGGTGGTTTTAGCGTGGAAGAAGACGGTTGGCACCATGGTCGAAGGTGCCGCCACTCCATGGCGGCGTGGTCGGTCTTTGGTGTGGTAAAAACCGCGCAGGCGCCAGAGATGGGATGGTATTGTGCGGGGCTGCCTCTTTTCCTCCCTCTCACAATCTACTTCCTTTTTCATTGATTACATTTTTAACTGGTAGTGGATATTAGGCGGGTCCTATAATTTGGTTTGGTGTGGTGTGGAGTAACCACTACGGTTTTGTGGTGGACCGAGTGGTGTGAGTAAAAAATTGACGTGACGATGTGATGGGAGGTAACCACTCCCACCACTCTTAGTGTCGGCGTGCGAAGGATTTTGGTTTGGTTTGGTTAGTGATTCATCACCCCGTGGTGAAGCTCAATAGCCTCACCTCCATGGAGAGGTGGCTTCTTGAGTCTTGACGTGGAAGATAACATGCGAAATGTACAGGCATGGACATGCAAATGTGGGCTAATGATAATTTTTATTTCTTTTTTATTTAACAGTTGTTTTTTCGTAATAGGTGGGTATTAAAGATTTAGACTTTTAATATGTTGGGAAGTGACAAGATGTAACCACTACAATACTAATTAATAGCCAAGTAGTAAAAGTAGAAGAGTGACATGTCAACGTGACGAGAATTATGAAATTTAAGGTTACCTAGGATTAAAAAATGGATCACCAACTTGAGTACACAGTTATTCCATGATATTAGCCACTCATTAAACACTAGAAATTGATTAGGGCATCTACAATAATCAAAATAGACAATTTCATAACCGCACAGCCAAAACACCTACCTAACTGCAACTTCACTTGCGACATCGAGTATCTTGCAATTGCAGAGTTGGCATCGCGACTGGCTGTGCGCTACTTTGTTTACATATATTGGTTTATAATTATAACCTAATGCATCAAAATGGTTGTTAATTACGCCTAGCCATGCATTTGTGAAGCTTGATTTCACATGAAAGTATGCCCGAATAAGTCTAGCCATAAATCACAAACGAGTCCAAAACCAAGCCCCTAAAATCAAGATACAAGCAAACTCAAGAAGCATCCCTTTATAGAGACTCCTTCAGAGTTTCTTATTTCTCCCTTTTACGGAAAAACAGATGCAATAAAATATCATAAAAAGAGTTTTTCTTTTGTTCAAATTGAAATCCCGTGAGACTTCATCATCTTCTCGACCTCCAAATACACTGTTGAGTAAGGCAAGTACTCGTTGAAATATTCTTTGCTCAAGTCATTAATGGCAACAGCAAGTTTTGGGATTTCTAGGGTTTCTTCATGAGTCAGTTTCCTGACAAACCTTGCTGGATTACCAGCCCACAATTCCCCTGTTGGAATCCTTCTTCCTGGAGGCAATACAGATCCAGCTTCAAGTATTGAATGGGTTTCCACCAGAGACCCTTCCATGAGTATTGAATGTTGACCGATTATACACTCTGGCTCGATCGTGCAAGACCTCAATAGGCAGTAGGCTCCAACTGTCACAAACCTTTCGATCATAGTCTCTGCTGGTAAACCTGTAAAACAAACCACAAACTAATGTAACATATGAATACATTTTGTGATGACTGTTTGTTAAAAAGTGTTTGTGTTATTACGCCAATAAGCTTACATTTTCAAAAAGTTTCTCTGATCCATGTTTGACCATTTTCATCACTAAATTTTTCATGGAATAACTCTAAATGCTTATCTTAATGCATTTGTGTCTTTTCTATGCCCCATGCCCCCAAAGTCACAAATGAAATTTAAGGATGTCAAACACAGATATTAATGATTATTTATAGCATCATTTCTAATGATTCAAGCTTTAGAGGTTAATGGTTTTGAGTTTTGACTGTCTAAGGTACCACAAAACATACTCCATATGTAAAAAATATCTCGAAGCCAACACAATACCAGGAAATACCTAAGTAATCAAAAAGAAAAAGGGAGCAAAAAATAAAGAACTAAATAAGAAAAAGCAAAACAGCTAAAATAGACGGGGAGAAAACAACAGATAGCATCTTGTTTCCATCTAGATCTTAATGGACATAAATGTGGTGTTACATAACACATTGATCATAGTATATGGTTAATTAATTAAAGAAATGAATCAAGTTAAATAAGTATCCTAATTCCTAACTTCATTAAGCACTAGTGCACTACCCACTAACATCACAAGGTAATGATGTAATTGCATTTCATATAATGTACAAACGTCCTTGGGGTAAACTCAAACCTTTTGGCTTCTGCTAAAGCGCTCTCTCTCTCTCTCTCTCTCTCTCTCTCCCTCTCTTAAAACCCTTGTATAGTGTTTCGTGTTCAATATGAAGTAATCAAAGAAGCACTGGAATGGCACAATCTGTCAAAATGAAAACAAGGTGTATGCTCTTCTTTGAAGGAATAGGAATGTGCTTATGATGCCAGGGTATTTCTCTATATCTCATTATCTCCAACCTAGCATTAACACCTTGTCCAGACATTTCAAATGAAGAGCAAACATTATGGCACGTGTTATGTGTGTCACAGATATTTGAATCATCCAGAAATGAAATTACTTTCACCATTGATATAATCTTAAGTAATAAGGAAAAGCATCCAACTCACCCTCACAGGGTTTGAGCTCATCACCATGACATCATACATATATTTAATCACATTAGTGTGCATTTTAGACACTTTCTTCTTCTCAAGTGTCCGGCCCCACCACCTTCCCTGTCACCCTTTTCTACATTTCTCGATCTCTCATATGTTCATGTAGATCAACACCAATAGTAACTTAAATGACTACCTATTCAAGGGCTCTACAACACTTTATTAAAATGCAACTGGATATAAGCTATTTGCTTAATTCAATTTTCTTTAGTGTTTCCTTTCCATCCAACACAATGCCTCTACGTCTATTCGTCTAACAACTCTATTATTATCATAGAATTCTCAAGCCTCTCAAACTATTACCATTACATAAAGCATATTAAAATAAGCTGTTTGTTGTTCTTTAACCACATTATCATTTTTTTATCAAAGATCATGTATTATGAAATAATATTAATAATCATTATTAATATTATTATTATTATAACAATAATAAGGACAAAAACAACAATAATAATAACAATAAATTATTATTATTATATAATAAGCGGTCTTCTGAGTTTGGCATGTTATTTTACGCTCATGAATCATGATGCAACCACAAACTTGGCATGTGAAATTGTACTGAACCAATAGGCAAACATGTATGAAGCTACCAACCTTCTTGTGGCTTGTTTGTTCTCAAGTTTCTCATGACAGAGAAGAAGTTGGTAGACAGAGAAGAAGAGGAAGAAGAAGAAGAAGTAGTGGTAGTACATGAAAATTGAAAATAGAACAACCTCGTTTAACCGAGACTTTCAAGCAGTACTTGTGTAACCAAGACTTGCACGCAAAATTTGATAAAATTGCAAAAAAAATCACTCTGCGGTAGCAGCCACTCCACTTCTCTTATTTCTAAAAAAAGTAATCCTCGCCATTTCAAGTGCATTAAAAAGGACATAAACCAACGTTACATGAAGCGACCCAATATATTTTAGAGAAAATGCAAAGGAGAGATGGCATATGAACCCAAAATCTCCAAGTTGCCCAAAGTCTTTCTTCACATCATAGAAAGAGCATAAACGTAAATTAAGGGAACTCAATAAAAAAATTAAGGCTATAAACATTGATGTATATTTTCACCCAATATACTTTTGAGTTCGTTTTCCCTTGCATATTTCAGAACGATATAATCTCTACTAGATGGCGCGACCTATAAATAAGATATCATAATAACATCTCAAAACCCACCACTATTTGAAAACAAGTAACTCTATTAGCAAGCAAAGATCCAAGTTCCTCCCAAGTGAGAAAACATGGACAAATGCCTTAATGGAAACAGTTCAAAATTCAGTCATTCCTAGAAACCAAAATCTGTACAACACTAAATCAATAATTCAGACATGTCCCAACTATAACAGCCAACAGAGATAAGCAATTCAGAGTCTCTAAGTTCCAAATGTTCGCATGGTAAAGACCCATTGGCCCGTTTTTCTGTTACGGCCCATGTACAAATTAGGATTTCCTATACATAGCTTGTTTCTCTATGTATTTCAATGGTACCTTTTTTATCATTAATGATATTCTGCGTATTTCCCCTTTGATTTCAACATGGTATCAGAGTCACAATCAAACAATTTTTATTAAGCATTGATTTTGTAGCTTTGGATTCAACTTCGATTTTGTGGTTTCAGTTTACGGCTACGGTTTGCAGTTTCGATTTTGTGGTTTCGGATTCGTTTTTTGGTTAGTTGCTTCCGCTATTCATATGTCTTATGTCTGCGTTAACAATAGAGTACAGATCAGCAACTGTTTTATTTCCGGCTGTGTTTTGCAATTCGTTTTGGTGTTTTATGTTTTGCTCAGATTTGGGTTACTTCGAGGATAATTAATTAGGGAGGCTGCGGAATTGTGAGGTGGTGGAATGGTGAAATCATAATTTTGTTTCCACAAAAATGTCGCAAAGCAATTAAAAAGAAAACAAAGTTTCTTGAACTTCTATAATGTTGGTTGGCTTAGTGGAAAATAACTAGCAAGCAAGCAAGCACTTCAACATTAAATGAGGTTAACCACTATCTTGCTTCAGTTTAATATTCGTAGTTTCGTTATTTGACTACGATTTTGGTAGATTTGTTCGTTTGGCACCTTGTGTTTGTCGAATTTTTGCATCTGATAATTTAGGTATTTGTATTTGATTAGTTATGGCCTTATGGGATCTTGTAACAATGGTATTGCTGCAACATATTTTAGTTCATCTTTGATAGATGAGTTTCAGAAGTTCTTAGCCTTTCAACCACAAGCTAATATAGCTATGCACTCTCAAGGTAAACCAGCATTATTAGGTAAATCTACACACAAATGGATCATTGATTCAGGAGCCACTAATCATATGTCTCATCATTTGCCTTTTTTGTGTCATTGTCTTTTGATTCTTCCATGTCAATTGCAACTGCTAGTGATAATTCAGTTCCGTTAGCTAGTATCGGGAAAATTTGTGATTCTGGATATAGTGTGTTTTTCACTTCTTCTGGTTGTCTTGTGCAGGACCGCACATCTCAGACAGTGATTGAGATAGGTCATAGGCAAGGGGGTCTCTATGTTTTGGATAAATTCAGGTATTCTATAGTTGCAGCTTCAGGTGTGGATTTGCTTTCGTTTCGGTTATCTTCGTCTTCTTCCCCTTATTATTTGTGGCATTCTCGTTTAGATCATGTGTTTGTGTCTCGTTTGAAGTTTTTAACGTCTACTGGTGCCTTAGGTTATTTAGTCATTTAGATATTCATGATATTTCTAATTGCAGTGGTTGTAAACTAGCAAAATTTCAGCCTTACTGTTCCCTAAAAGCATTTCTGTGTCCTGCGCATTCCGATGTGTGTAGACCTTCTCCAGTTCCTACCAAAGGAGGTTCTACATATTATGTTTCCTTTATTGATGATTTTACTCATTACACTTGGATTTTATCTTATGAAACGTAGGTCTTAACTTTCTGGCCGTTAACAAAAATTTTAGAGCTCTTGTGCAAACTCGGCACTCTGCTATCATAAAATCTTTTCGTTGTGATATAGGGGGTGAGTACACCTCTAATGATTTTATCACATCACTTGAATCT
Source organism: Drosophyllum lusitanicum (assembly GCA_032274825.1). NCBI lineage: Eukaryota > Viridiplantae > Streptophyta > Magnoliopsida > Caryophyllales > Drosophyllaceae > Drosophyllum > Drosophyllum lusitanicum. Next base: position 10,875 of record JAUEJL010056037.1, on the reverse strand, counting down.
CATGGAACAGTATATCAGTCTTCTTGTATTGACACTCCTCAACAGCAGAATGGTATTGCAGAAAGAAAGCACCTAATGTCCCAAGTGTTTTCTAGGGGGGAACCTATTCTGACAGCAACTTATGTTGTGAATTGGATCCCTACTTCATATATTCTGGTTTGTCTCCTTTTGAAAAACTGTATGGTCATGTGCCTGACTACTCTAGTTTGCGTGTATTCGGATGTACTTGTTTTGTCCTGAAACCACATGTTGAACGTACTAAATTATCTCCTAAATCTGCTATGTGTGTCTTTTTGGGTTATTGTGTTAGTCAGAAGGGATATCATTGCTTTGATCTTGTTAGTCAAAAGTTATATGCCTCTCGTCACTCGTCATGTTGTGTTTTTAGAACACATTCCCTTTTTCTCTAGTCCTACTAATTCACATAATCACATTATTTGACTAAATATGATCTTATCAGATTGATCCCTTTGATTCTGAAGACACGCCTCTTACTTCTGCACCTGTTTCAAAACCCATTCCAGATCCATTCCTAGAATCAGTTCCAGCATCTGTTGACCCCTTTCCATAATCCTCAATCATCTCCTGAGGTTACGGTTCTTCCATCACATGAATGATCCAAGCGTAATAGTAAGTCTACTAAACTAACAGATTTTGTTTATTCATCATACTCTGGTTTGTTTGTTGCATTTATTGCTTCTATCCATCGTCTTCATGAGCCTTCTTCTTTAAAGAGGTTGTTTATGATCCTCTTTGGCAAAATGCTATCGCTGAAGAACTTACCGCTCTACGTCAAACTCATACATGAGATCTAGTTCCATTGCCTCCAGGTAAGTGTACGTTTGGTTCTTGTTGGGTATACAAAATCAAGACTAAATCAAATGGCTCGGTTGAGAGGTATAAGGCAAGACTTGTTGCTAAAGGATATACTCAAGAGTATGGTGTGGATTATGAAGAAAAATCGACTCATGTCGCAAAGATGACTACTATTCGCACATTGATTGCAGTAGCTTCTATTTCTCAATGAAAGATATTTCAAATGGATGTCAAGAATGCTTTTTTGAATGGCGACTAACATGAGGAAGTGTATATGATCCCACCACCAAGTGTCTCTCACAAATCGGGTGAAGTTTGCAAACTTCGAAAGGCTCTTTATGGTCTCAAACAAGCACCTTGTGCTTGGTTTGAGAAATTTTCTACAATAATCTTGTCTCTTGGATTTGTGGCCGGTCATCATGATTCTACATTATTTGTTAAGAGAATAAGTGCAGAACGTATTTTGTTATCTATATATGTTGATGATATGATCATTACAAGTGATGATTGTGATGGGATTAAATCATTGAAGTCTGAAATATCTCATAGTTTTGCTATAAAAGATTTGCATCTTCTGTAAGGTTACCTTTTATCTCAGTCTAAGTATATAGTTGATTTGTTTGAACGTGCTCGTCTTACTGATAAAAATATTGTTGATACTCTTGAGACTAGAGCATGATAGTCCGCATCAGACGGAGTTCCTTTAACTGAATGTAATTTGTGCGCACTATAGATGGGAGTTTGGTATATCTAACGTGACTCGTCCAAACATCACTTATGCAGTCCATGTTGATAGCCAGTTTGTTTCAGCTCCGACTACATCACTTATGCAGTCCATGTTGATAGCCAGTTTGTTTCAGCTCCGACTACAGTTCACTTAGCTGTTGTTCTTCGTATTCTCAAGTATCTTCGGGGCACCTGGTTTCAATCTTGGTTTGAAAAAGCGTGAAGCGCTCTGAGGCGTTAAGGGTCTGGAAGCCGAGGCGTGATGCGTGATGCGTGATGCGTGATGCATGATGTGCTCGCATCATGCACCCGAGGCGTCCAATATTAAGAAAATACTTATAATTTAATTCCACATAACATATTTGACATTTTAATTTAATTCTAGTTTAGAAGGCAACTTTGACTATTGTAGGAGACAATAACTATGGTAGGGAGAACTTGAAGTTGACTTTAGGAGTTTACGTTATGATTAAAAAGCATTTTTCTTTATAATCGGATCACTCCACATAAAAATTAAACTCAATAGTCCTCTAAAACAGCCCTTTAAAATAGCTAGAATATAAAAGAAAGCCCAAACTACATGATGCGTAAAAAGCGTACGCCTCGCGCATCGCAACGCCTCACACCGCATCATGGAAAACGCATCGCATCACATACGGGATGTGTTTGAGGCAACGCCTCGCAACGCTTCGCGCATCAGAACGCCTCAGGCGCGCTTTTTTAAACCAAGGTTTCAATCCCTTTTGTTTCCATCTACTTCGTCTTTAGACTTGCATGCTTTTTGTGATGCTGATTGGAGTGATTGGAATGGTGATCCTAATAATCGTAAGTCCACCACTGGATAGTGCGTATTTTTGGGTGATTCTCTTACATCATGTAAGAGTAAGAAAAAGAAGTGCTTTGGCAGAGTATCGTGCCATGGCTTTGACCACTTGTGAAATTATTTGGCAATGACGATTACTTGCCGACATGGGTGTTACTTTGAATCCTCCCACACCTCTACACTGTGACAATAGAAGTGCTTTTCAAATTGCCCGTAACTCTGTTTTTCATGAACGAACCAAACATATTGAAACAGATTGTCATTTTACTCGTCATTATCTTCAACTTGGTACCATATCCTTGTCATTTGTTCCTTCAGCTCTACAGATTGCAGATATCTTCACCAAAGCGCATTTAGTTTACATTTTCGTTTTTTATTTGACAAACTCTCAATGCATTTAGTTGTCACATTGTGAGTTTGAGAGGGGATGTTAGCATAGTAAAGGTCCATTGGCCCGTTTTTCTATTACACCCGTTGGCGCTTTTTTTTATTTGACAAACTCTCTATGCATTTAGCTGTCGCTTGTTTCTCTATGTTAGCATAGTAAAGGCCCATTCCCCTCTTATTTCAACACCAAACTCAATAGATCCATGAAAAGTTCTACTAATTTAACTTGTGTTCATGAAGCACCAATAAAAAATACCAATAGCTCAAAATTCAGCAAACAGTCTATTAAAACCCTAAAAACTAGATCAATAAGGAAATCAAATTATGAGAGAAACCTGTCGGAGATGACCAAGCGGCATGAACCACACACTTCTCCTGAACATTGGAGCAGAATCCAACCGTAATCTTGTTAAGGTCTCCACGAAGAACTGCCCCGTTCCAGACAGACGATCCGTCAAGAACGTTGACCTGTCCGGCTAATACCACGTTGGGAGCGACATAAGCATCTACAGCGATCTTTGGAAGCCACTGACCTAAGGGAATGATCTGCCTCTGCCCTCTGTAGTCCCATTTCACTCGATCCGGAGATTCCGTTATGCTCTGTGCCGGCGGCGGCGATGATTGGCTCACTTTCACCGCCGCTTCGGTTGCAAGAGCGCGGCTGATCACGTGGCGGTGGGAGCTGAGCGAGGAGGTTAGGGCTCTTCTCGATAGCCGTGCTAATGACGCCATTTCACGATCTTCCCTTAACAAACGCGACGACTCGACGAGAAATGAATAGAATGGCGCACCTGTGACTGATGAAGTTAATGGCGAAACCCTTGGCCTGACCTCTGATCCTTCTTTTTCTTTCTTTGGATTTTTTTTTTTGCCCATGATTTTGGAGATATTTCACAGAAGCCCCTTGGAAGAGTGTGATAATAACTAAGTTCTACCATTGTTTATTTTGAGCAATTATATTTAAAATGTATTTAATTTTACACTATTTGTTATTTTATGTATTTAACTTTAAAAGTTTTTATCGTATGTATCAGTTTAATTTGTTATTATTGTATGTATTTTGGTTACATAAAAAAAGTTTAAGATTAATATTTACAATAGAAAGTTTAATACATACAATAGCGACAAATTAAAATTTTGATTTCAAATAACTTTAACCATGTTTTTAATGAGGTAACCATTAGGGATGACAATTGTCACAAGATCATATCCATCAGTAATGGATATGAATGAAGTTAAATGAATGAATATTAAATCTGTAGTGGATATGGATGTTTGAGGGAGTATATATGGATGACGATTTTTCATATATGTGTAACTCCATTAATCTGAATTAAACTTGATTAAAGTATAATTTTATATTATTAAGCATAAATTATATTTTTGTTGAAGTCGAAGAGACTATGTTTTATGTTTTAACTGTAGTTATATTAAGTGATCTTATGATTCGTATATTTTCTTTTTGCAAGAAGCTAGTATGTATGTATGTATGTATATAACTGTGGTATTTACTTTGAGGAAAATTTTCTTTCAAAATCCAATAGATATCCATTTACCTGTTTAATCTAATGGATATAAATACATGGACGGATGAAATTATTTTAACTGAATCTGGATATGGATATATACAAAATAAAATTAATAGATATGGATGTGATTATGACATCATCCGATCTAGAGATGACAATGGATCGAATTTGGATCGGATAATGTCATATCTATATCCATATTCATTTAGTTTTTTTATCATCTATATCCATATCCAAATCCATATCCACTTAAAATTATTTCATCCGTCCATATCCATATCTATCGATCCGATTATATGGGTAAATGGATATCCATTTGATATCGAAATAACTCTTTTTTTCAAAGAAAATATCACAGATTTACATATAATTTGTGATTTTTGTTGATATAAATACATAGTTTCTTTATAAAAAATATACAAATTAAAATATACCTTAATATAACTACAATTAAAGCAAAAAACATAATTTGTAATTATATAATATTATAAATTTAAGTATATATAAAACTTCAATATTATATTTATATATAAATGTTAAAAATATAGTAAATATATAGATTTATAAACTTAATTATACTATAATGGTACTCTCGCAAAGTGACGATGGCAAATAATTTTCTTTTATTAAAAAAAGTAATTCAATCTCACTTGAATAAACATAAAAGTAAAAGAGAGTGTCCACCTGCTGCATATCGTCTTTAGAGATGTATAAAGTTAATGAAACACTTATGTTTGAATAGAGGTGGTCGCAAATGGTTGTAATATCATAACAACTTTACGTTCGATAGCATTGTCATCGTTCAACATATATAGAGGGAGAAACGGTGGTTACCACTATGATGTCGTCTTTTGATTGACAAAAAGGTATTTTAATAGCTCACTTGAAAAAGTATAGAAGTAAAAAAAAGTGTCCATAGTAAAACATATTGTCTTTGTTCTTTAAAGGTACATAGAGTTAATAAATAACTTAATAACTTATTTTTAAATAAGAAGTAAACGAAGTATGTTAATTTTGTTCTACATGAATAAATTTATAATATATCAAGTCAAAAATCAAGCTGGGAATCATACTTTGTATATTTTGCTGCATTGTGAATTTTTGTAGTAATAAGTTGTTTCCATATTTAAGTCTAAGTTGCATATATATTAATTTCTATTTAATTAATGGTGGTTTGAATTTTGTTTTGATTCTTGTGCATATTTAAACATGATTGGCTATATTGATATAATCGGTATTTTATTTGTTTCCTTTTATATGTGCATAAGGATAGGATAGTAATTTTCTTTTACTTAATTTTTAAGAGATTAAGCATCTAAATGCTTTATAAAGTAGTAAGATAAAAGTTTAATCCAGAAAAATTAATTTCGGGTTAATGGATTCAACAATGGATAGATAATCATCATCTATATCCGCTCCACTAAACATCCATATCCGCTCCACATCCGGTATTCACCCATTTAACTCCTACCATATCCACCATCGATGGACTGGATCGGGCGAATGATCATCGATTCGAATGACCATTGCCATCTTTAATCCGATTAATTACCATCTCTAGTCACGATATTAATTATAATAGTATATCATCTAGACGATTATATGAACCCCTATTTAGGCATGCACACACAAAGGATATTGGAAATAAGCCCTATACCATGTGGCTAGGGGTCTTTCTTTAACAAACAAGTGAAAATTAAGCTAGCGTTGCAACCATATGCGAAGAAGCTAGTGGAAGAAATACGATCTAAACAAAATGGCCATGAGAAAGATTTGCATCTTTGTATGGAGAGTATGCAAGGTAGACTCTTTGTGCAAAAGGTTGATAACTTGCAACCCCAACGGGTCCCACACAGAACGATCTAAAACAACTGGAACATTGTCTATTTCGATGCAAAGCCGACTTAGGTGTTTGCGGACCGACTAGAAGTCAAGATTGCCCGTGTTACTTTTATCTGTAGAGTTAATTTTTTTTTAAATTGCATATTTTCTACACGGATGCCTATTGATTAAGTTAAATTTCTATATACATGCTATTGGTCAACTTTCAAGTTGAGTTCGCAGCTACATTAATTGTTTCATAAAACCAATTCAAAATTACGTACGAATAACAATTAATTATACATCACATTAATTACATTTTAATTATATGTATCAACATTTTACATATCAAAACATAAGAGACTATTACTCGGATATTTCATATATATCAAGCAAACATGTATATATTGTTCTTTTCCACACTCATATATATTTTGCATTCGTAATAAAAGGATAGGTCGGGTACCTAATTAACTATACATGATGTCATGAGACAAATAACCAAATAACCATGCATGGTGTGTACACACACACACACATATATATGATAATTAATCAACTTTTAGGAAAGCAATGTTGTTTCATGCTCAGAGGTGAATGAGGCTGCCCATCTGGAATAAACCTGCAATTAGGTATATTTTATTCGCTAAAACTGCTACAAATATATAATTTAATTTCTTTACCAACATTCAGATCATATTTCTAATATTCACGATGCTGAACATCGAAATTTGCTTAATTTATACTTAGACAATTTATTTATCATAAGTAACAATTATGATATTCGCATCCTTAAATTAAAACTCATATCGATTACTTATGGTCACATGTATAAAGGAATAATTGTCCAACTATCTAAACGTTAAGTTTTCTATTGTTTATGATAAAGAATTGTTATATACAAATTATCTTCGATCGTAAGTTACCTTCGAATCGCATGATCAGCTGACGAATCCAAACAAGAGTTTTCATCTGCCTCACTCACTAGCTCATGCAGCTTTATCTCAAATCATATCACAAACAATTAACTATTTAAATAAAAATATATTTATATTTAACCAAATAAATAATTGCCAAAAGTATAAGCATCAATCTCAGTTAACTATATATATAAAATGCTCACTTTTTTCTGAAGACTGCTATTTTCTTCTTGCAAAGTTTTATGCTGCATATACACGCACAATTACAAAGCAAACAACTTTACATTTTGAAATCTGGAAGTGCCATATTTGAAACTATATATATAAAGAAAATTTTGTCAAAAAGGAGACGGACATGAAAAAGGATAATATATAATTAAGTAGATTCTTAATTAATTAATTAATACACCACATTTAATTTAATTACAAGCTTAATTAATTAATTAAGACTCACATTTCTCTTCAATAAACTTATGTGCTCCGATAAAAGGCGCCACTGTCCAAATTCATTGACAAAATCGTTATTAGATAAAAGTTTACAATTGTTTAATAAAAATAATAATTAATTATTATACGTTTTATTTAGTAAAATCAGTTGATCGAATAGAATAAACAAACGTACGTACTTTTCTAGAGCGTACACGTTCAACCCCAATCCTCAGTTGACGTTCCAATTGCTTCAATTCTTTCATCCCTAATGTTGAGAGATCTTCTCCAGCCAAATGTCTCGAAACAAAAATTAACAAATTAAACACTTAATTAATTACGTACGTACATAATAAAACAATGATCGATCGCGATTAATTAATTTGTGATAGATCATTTAATTTAATTTAATTAATTAATTAATTAATATATATTACTTGTGTTTTTTTTCTAACGTGCAGATCGTTTTCGTCATCTCATCCATTTCATTCTTCCACGCCTGTATCACATGAAATTCTTTTATTACAAAAACATTTAGTTCACAGAACTGAAAAAATTAATTAGGACTCAAATTAAATTAATTTTTAATCAAAGATATTAGTTATCAATTTTATTTTTGAAAAGCATATAATTAAAAGATTGTGATACCTCGATGGTTCTAACGCCATGATTGTTCATGTTGTGCAGACCCTTTTCATTTCGATACCTCCTGATGGTCCTATCCATGCTGCAACATGATTCCATCAAGCAACTTTCACTACATACGTTCAATTCAACACAGTGGTCGATGAAAAAAAAGAAATTGAGAGGTATGCATAAATACCACACACGTGTGTGTATCTATATATATACTCTTGTGTGTGTGTGTGTGTGTATATATATACAGAGAGAGAGAGAGAGTACTCATGGCTAGAGAAGTGATAAGCTTTGCCAGAAGAAGAGAAGACAAGTAGTGCAACCTCAGCGTCACAGAGAATAGAGAGTTCAATGGCTTTCTTGAACAAACCATCTCTTCTCTTAGAAAAGGTCACTTGCCTGTTTGTGTGATTTTCTATTCTCTTTAGCTCTACTTTACCTCTTCCCATTTTCGATCTGCTTGATTAATTATTTCCCTCTTTCATCAATCTATATATAGCTACACACACACACAAAACACTTGTATATAATTAGATATTACTATGTACCCACTTGAATGTTGATGATGCAATTGATTATGTAAAGTAAGATGACAAAATATATTTTTAAAGAATATATATATATATATATATATGTGTGTGTATGTATATATATTCTTTAAATAAGATTTGTTTTTCGTACGAGAAAATGCGAAAACCAATCTTAGTCATTGATTAAAATTAATCAATAGTTAAGAAATTTTGCCGGATCATTAATAGTTCATTAATGACGCATTAACGAGGGTTTTTTAAGAAAATCAAGTCTTCCAAATTAATGACGGCTCACCCGAACGTAATTCACGGTTGGGTAAATATATAAAAGACCAAAGTACCCCTATTAATGAGTCATTAATGTGTTACAAACAGTTCTCGTACAAAAAAAAATTCTCGATTAAATTTCTCCATATATATATATATATATTGAACTTCTCCCTAAATATATGAAAAAGTTCAATCGAAAATTGTTTTTGTTCGAGAACTGGGAAAACTGTTTATAACAACATTAATGACTCTATAATAGGGGTATTTTGGTCATTTATATATTTAGTCAACTGTAAATTGCGTCCGGGTGAGTCGTCATTAATTTATGAGGCTTGATTTTCCCAAAATACCCCTTATTAATGCGTCATTAATGAGCCGCCAAATATTCTTAGTCATTAATTAATTTTAATCAAGGGCTAAGTTTTGATTTTCGCAGTTTTCGTACGAAAAATAATTATCATTTGAACTTTCCCATATGTATGTGTGTGTATATGGGGAGAAGTTTATTTGAAAACGGTTCTTATTGCGAGTATCATTTGTAACCACCATTAATGCTTATTAATAGGAGTATTTTGGTCTTTTACATATTTTCTCAACCATGAATTGCATACGGGTGGACCGTCATTAAAGAGCGAGGCGTGATTTTCCTAGAATACCCCTTATTAATACCTCATTAATGAGCCGTTATTTTTATTGGCCATTGATTAATTTTAATCAAAGACCAAGATTGGTTCTCGCAATAAGAATGGTTCTAAAATGAACAGTCATACATATATATATATATAGAGAGAGAGAGAGAGAGTAAAGTTAATTGTAAGAGGTGTGTAAAGGTAAAAAGGGTGAGAGTCGATCCTAACCATTGGATTGTCATCAAAAGTCGAAATTCGTGGGTAAAAGTTGATGAGAGCAAATTCACGTGTTAATTGAGACCGGGGGATAGGGAAATGCAAAAAATGATGAAAAACATACAGTTACCAACATACCAATAATTATACTTCATGTTATCTACAGATCTATTGAACAGAGATTTTTTAAGAAAGAAATTCAAAAGCAAAAATTCTGGAATGAAGAATTACAAAATCACTATTAAGAGAATGCTCAGTCTCATAAATTCATCAAAATAGATATACAAGTTCAAATTTGGTACATATTGATGAAAAACTCAATATTGATGCACAAAGTTGATACCAACACAAATGAAATTAATGAAGAACGACCTAAAATCTGAGAAATTTTCATTTTTTAAACTTGTTGCATACAAACTTGATGAACCAAGAATCGATGGAAAGAAAGACTAATTTGTTCCGGATCTCAAGCACGATTTCGAGGTTTCATAAATCCTCTTCAAATGACGGTGGAAGTTGCGTGCGCCGGCGGCAGTTTGTAGCCTTGGTAACAAACACCACCGCAGAAGAGGACGGTGGTTTATTTGTCGATCAAAGTTGTAAGCGCCGGTAGGAGTTGGTGTCAGTTTGTTCACCGGTAAATAGCACTACAAGAAAAAAGACATTTGGACATGGTGAACTTTCTGCGATGACACATGTCCTTGCTAAAACCTCACTACAAGACAAAAGACAGCAACTTTTTGACTTTGTCAGGTTGGAAAAGGGTAAAAGGATTCGGCGACGACTTTGTCGTCGCTAAAAGGCGATTTTAATTTTTTTTTTCCTTTCCCATGAAATCACTTTTAGGCGGTAGAAATCCCGCCCTTTTTTTCACGGACTTTCCGCGACGACTTTTTGGGTTTTAGCGAGGACTTTGTCCTTGCAGAAAGTCACAGCCTAGTTTAACATACCAACCTCCTTCTTCTCTCTTCATTTTCACCCCTTTTCACCTCCATTCATTTTCACGGTTCAACATCGGTTGGGAAGCTAAATTTCGTGTTTTTACCAAGTTTATGGGAGAAATGGCAACGACAAATGCTTGATTTATCATCATCTTCCTTTTCTTTGTCAAAACCACCATTGATTCCGGTGAAAGCTCCATTTTTT
>JAUEJL010056026.1:0-19589 GCA_032274825.1 Drosophyllum lusitanicum | reverse complement strand
TTCAGAGGCAGATTCATTCAGAGCCTTTGAATTATTCAGGCCACAGAATCATTTAGCGCTTAATCATTCTGTTTTAACAAACAGCCCCTAAGTAATGGAAGTAAATGCTGATACGACGGTGTAGTCGAATTATCATTGAGCGTCAGTTGTTATTACTCTCTTGAATGTCCTTATCATTTTAATATTTTAAACGGTTAAAAATATAAAAATTGATACTGACCGCTGACGTCACATTTGAGAAATACTGCAACTCCCAACAGTTTTAAGTACAACACTTCACTGCACCATTTATTGAAATATTTTAATAACAAATGTCACTCCATAACATAATTATAGAAAGGCTAGCTTCATACATCATACAACCCTTTTATCCAACCCTATTTCAAGTACACACTCAAACCACCAGAAACAAACTAACCCACATGGACCATAGCCGGTTCGACCCGCCGGCGTTCAACTCCGGCGACCCAGGACTCCATTTTTTCTCAACCACCCCTTCACTGGCATCCGAAGTACCATTTTTCATGCACCAAGTACAGAACCCTAATCAACCACCACCACCGCCACCACTGCCGCCTACATATTCCCTTCAAACCGGATGGATTAACGGTTATAATAACGGTACTGGTATCAACCTGAACCAAGATACAAGCAATTATGCACAGAGTACAACTATTAGATGGCCAAGACAAGAAACACTGACACTACTTGAGATCAGATCTCGACTTGATCATCGTTTTAAGGAAGCCACTTCTTCAAACCATAAATCCCCTTTGTGGGATGAAATCTCTAGGTCTGTTTTTAAAGATTTCAGTTTTAGAATAATAAAGTTTGAATCTTTTTTATCTTTTAATTTCTTTTTGTGATGTAGGATAATGAAAGATGAATATGGGTACCAAAGAAGTGGTAGAAAATGCAAAGAGAAGTTCGAAAATTTATACAAGTATTACAAGAAGACCAAAGAGGGCAAAATTGGCAAATCCGATGGAAAACATTATCGGTTTTTCCGCCAACTTGACGCCCTCTTCGGAAATCAAAATGATCTCGGGAGTACCAATGCTGAAATCCCCGTTTACCCAACCAACCAATCAAATTATTCTACTGTAAATAAGAAAAGATGTGATAATTATGGGTTTAAAAAGAAAGAATTGATGAATGCAATTGAGGAGTCAATTGAGTCACACTTCTTGCAGTTGATGGTAAAGCAAGAACAATGGGGCGAAAAGATTTTGTGTACTATGGAGCAAAAAGAGCAAGAGCGTGTGGTTGTCGAGGAAGAATGGCGGAAACAAGAGGTGGCTCGATTGGATCAAGAATACGAGTCTTGGGCTTGCCATGTTGCTCGTATCAAGACTCGTGATAAGTCTTTACTTGGAGCATTACAAAACCTAATTAGGGTTAGATCAAATGGATCAAATTATCGTAACATGGATCCATTAATGGCGAATTCGGAAGAAAACTGGTGTTTGAGTGATAAAAACCAATGTAAAGACTGGGTCGAACCCGAGATCTCTAGCTTGATTCATATAAGAACAAGCAAAGAATCCAAATTTCGTGAAGTAGATCAAGAACACGAGGAGAGACTTTGGGAAGAGGTAGCTTTTGAGTTATCTTTACTGGGATATAATCGAACTGACAAAGATTGTAAAGAAACATGGGATAGAATTTGTGTTGATTTTGACAAAACGAAGACCGAATGCGAGACTAGCACAAGGAAAGAAGTTTCTTCAAGAACAAGCAACACGATGAACATTATTAATGGCGAACGTTCGTGGGAAACTATGTAATCCAGGTGGGTTGTTCGGTCTTTCTTGATTTCTAACTAGGGAATTGATCGAAGTTAGTTAATTGGATGATCATATCGATCGTTTGTAAAACAATGCATTGTAGAATAAGGTTTAAGATCGATTTGACAAGAATTGATCAAAAAACGATTATATATTAGATTCAAATTAATTAACTAAATTTAATTTATATATTTGTGATCGATGGGTAAAGTGTTCTTTGTGTGGCTTAATTTTTGGAGCTCGTTTTTCATAATCAAACCTTATTTGGCAATGTCACCTACAAATTAAAGAGGACTTTATTTTTCTAAAGATAAAACTTTTAAACGTACTCTTAATTATGCGACAAGCTAGCATGCATGCCGGCCCTTTGATATGATGTTTGGTTTTAATTGGTCGATGTAAGCTACCAAATCTTCGTACCCGTAGTTTTGCTTATTTGATCAAAATAGGTATTAAAATTAAGAATTGGGATAAAGAAATAGTAAATTACTTATTTCATAATTTAGTTGGTAGTATTTCATTTAAAAGGATAAACTGCATCAAGAAATAATCAACTTTGACTAATCTATTATTATATACAACAATTTTTTTAAAATTAATACAACAAATTTCATAATTATTATATTATGTGCAATTAGTAACTTGGATTGAAGGTAACCGGTCATTTTTAATTTTTTTTGTATTTTTTAATTTTTAATTCATTCATCTTTATGTGTTCTTAATCATCTTCAATGAAACTAAGATTTTGCAACATGAAGATCTAGAGCCACACAATATGAAGACCCAAATGAAACAAAAACAAAATCCATACAAATTTGTAAACCAATCTAAGAGCTCTTAATCTGTAAATCAAATCATACATTCAAGTAACACCTTCAAATCATAAATTAACCCTAATCTAGATCAGAAATAGAAGAAAGTCATGAATATTTAACCCTAATCGATTGCAGATCTGAAGGAGAGGAACACAAAGAGACGAAAATCTAAATCAGAAATGAAACAAAAATAATGAATATTAATCCAAATCTCTAACCTTATGACCGATTTTGAAGGAGAGGAACACAATATACAACTTGATTGAAGATCTCATTGGACCCTCCTTATGAAACTTCTTATGTGAACGGTTTTGAACGCAATGGCGGTGGTGGTTTGAAGACGGCGGTGGCGATGACAGTTTGAAGGCGGCGATGTCGGTGAAGGTTTTAAGGTGATAGTGGCGATGGTGGTTTGACTGTGGTGCTAGTTTGGCGGCAATGTTGGTCCTTTGAAGGTAACGACGGTGGTGTGGCAATGTTGGTCCTTTGAAGGTTTGCCGGCAATGTTGGTTTGCAATATCCCCCGCTTAAACAACTTAACCTTTTAATTGCAGATCTGAGATCTTTTGAATGTATTGACGGTGGTGATGGTGGTGGTGAAGTTATCAGCAGTGGTGATAGTGGTGGCGGAGGTGATGGTGATTACAAAGGCGATGGCGGTGGGGATAGTTGAAGATTGGTGATGGTGGTGTAACAATTATTTTGAAAGTAAGGTTTTAATTTGCAGATTTGAACATGCTTGTTTTTCATAGGTTTTTTATTAAAATTATTAAAAGTAAACAAAAAAGGGCAACCGGTTTATTCAACAAAAGTGACATGGTTATAGCAAGTCAATTACATACAATGTAACAATTATGAAAGTTTGTTGTATTAATTTTTTTATAAGTTTATGATATACAATAGTAGGTTAGCCAAAATTTGTTGTATTTTGGTACAGTTTGTCTCTTTCAAAAAATAATTTAACGAGCTAAAGAATGAAATAAGTGAGTTTAATACGAGTAAATAGAATTTTTCAAACTAAAATTGTATTAATTAGGTTTTTAGCTCGACTTCAATAAGTAAACAAACCTAAGCTCATGATAGGTTTAACCGTATTGGCAATTTGGCATAAACGACGCTATCGATATTTGTGTTATCATAATGTGATTTGTCGTTATTTATCATATTCTAATTATCACACGTAATATTCATTCATGTATGAATACAACTGTACCAACATTTAACATATTTTCATATTTCTTGTGTAGATAATTAATTTATCTTTTAGTACTATTTGGCATTTAACATACTAATATTTTCATGCCATTATATATAGGTATTGTTGACCAAAACATGAGATATTTTTCTTTTCATTTCCTACTTTATGTCACAATGTTAATTATACATACAAATAATTGAACATGTAAAAATGTTATCTACAATATGGTAATAATTAAGTTTGGTAAGTTATTGCACTCAACAGGATATGATGAAAAATGTTCTAATATGGTAACCAGGGTATATATGCAACATAGGGAGTGTTACACGCAATGTTGTAGAGTAAGTAGTAAATAAGAAAAATAGAAGAATGAAGTCGAGGAAGTATGATAACACGGTTGTAGATTGTCTAGTGTGAGTTTGAATTGTATAATGACTTGAATGGATTTATGACCTGATATGAACAAAGTGTAAAAACTTGAACCATGAAATCAAAATGATAAGTGTTTTACGGTCGTTACATCTCAAGTTATGAACGTATTAAACTGTTTCAGATTTATCTTGTATATAGCCTGGCCTAATAGTTCTTAGGGTTTTTCCAATTATAAATATTTCTAGCTAGAGTTCTTCATGTAACATGTGATAAAAAAGGTTGAATAAGAATAAGAGATCTTCGCTTCCTACCGGTAAACATAGCTAGGTCAAATCAGTTTGGCCGAACCACGTCAATATTTCTTTGTTTATTTTAACTCATACAATAATCAACAAGTGGTATTAGAGCTACAATTGTTCGAGTGGTTTGTTCCGTTGATTGAGGAGATGTCATCATACCTATACCATTTGGAAAAGTTCAATGGATTAAGGGTGTGTTTGGCGAAACTAGCTGGAGCTGAGACTGATTAATTGATAATCTCAAATCTAATCTATAAGCTACTTGCAAAGACTTTTATTTTTGGGGATTATAAGGGATTATGCTTTTAATAATCTTCAGCCCGATCCCCAGCTTCAGCTAACTTCGCCAAACACACCCTAACAACCGAACGAGGCTAGAGGGTTGAAGATTATGAAAACTAGAATCTCACCCCCCAGTAATCTCTCATAACCCCTTGCCGAACATACCCTAAAAGACTTCATGCTATGGACAGTGAAAATGAAGGCTCTTATACAGAGGAGAGTCAAAACTTCCAAAGGAGATGACCATGGATGCAAAGAGGGGTATTCTAGAAAATGTGCATATATAGCGTGCTTCTCTTATATATGTTTAACTGACGAAGTGTTACGAGAGATTGTGGACTAAACAACTGTTGTGGGGTTATAGGGGAAGCTTTGTGACAAGTATGAGGACACTCTTACAAATTTGATTATATCAAAGCAATATATATGTATACCTCTGGATGATTATCTAGACACTTTTAGTCGTATAATTCTTGATTTTCAAGATGTTGAGATTAAAAGTGTGATGAAGTTCCTATCAAAATTTATATTATTTCTTGCACACATGCAATGTACCAAAAACATTCAACTGTTAAAATCAAGATATCAACCCAAAATGACCCATGTAGCTAGGGTCAACATTAAATCTTGAACATGCATGGTAGATTAACGATTTTTTGAATATAATAATTCTTCACATTGGTGTTTAGGTCACCAATTTCACATAACCCACACAAATGGGTGTTAAACTTCTAAAACTAAAGATCAAAAACAAAAAAGGAATCACTAACCTTAAGTTTCTAAGAATTTGATGCTTAATGTTTGTTGTTAGCCTTTTCTAATCGACATGCAAGGGCTAGGATATCATATTTGATCTGAATTCGTGCTTTTAATTTGTTGTTATTTCAATCGAATTCAATCAAATTCTACTTTAATTGGGTTTGTCAATATAATACTAGGTTTCATTTTCGTCTCTCTTAAGATTTGAACCCTAGGCTTTTGGTGTAATTCGGATTTTTATTAAAAATTGCATATTTAAGTGTGTTCATCTTTTTTTATTTTTTCATTTTATATGTACGTCTGTTGATTTATTTTGATTGAAGTTTGAATGTTGGGTAATCATCTAGATCAAAGTGATTGTAGATATTTCTAGATTTGAGTCAAGGTTTTTAGGTAATATTACGGGTTTAAGGTTTCGGTAATGGTTTTATGTGTATGACAAAAAATGTATGTTTTGATTATGCGTTTGATTTACTAATCCAAGTTTAGGTTCAATTTTCGATTTGTGAAAAATAGTACAAGTGTTTGATTCTCAGTTTGGGTTTAATATGAATTAAGAATGTTGAATAGATGAAGATGAATGTTAATAGATGCACATGCACTTAAATTCTTCAGGTTTGAACATATGCCGGTTTGTTTTGGGCCATGTTAATAGTTCATCATTACTTTACCGTGGGCTTCTAGTCTAGTGGTAAGGTAGTGGTTGCCCTTGGATTCGAGTTTCTCGTGGTTAAAAAAAAGTGTAGATTTTAGGAGTAGACTAGAGAGTGAGTGTGTTCCGTTATTAAAAAAAAAGCATCGTACCCGTGCAATGTTACGGCAACAAATAGTTTTTGTTTTGCAATATGTCACTTTAAAAAATGTAATGATATGTTATTCGCACAATTCAATGTCATAAAAAAGTTTTCTTCAGCAACATGTTTATTTTTTCCAAATTTTCTTTTATTTGCATTAATTATTTTATTAATTTTAAAAATAAATTCAAAAAGACTTTAAAATAAGAAAAAAGATTTATATTTATGAAATAAGGTGAGAGAAGTTAAAGTAAATTAGGAGATATAGTGAAATGGTTAAAGATTGAGTGAATGAGATTAATTTAAATAGAATGAAAGGTCAAGATGTTGTTTTGATTGAATTTTAATAACTTTTAAAATTAAAGAAAATAAAGAATGTCAAATAATTTATATAATAGTATAGATAGTTCATCACTATTTTTATTCCAGTGTTAACAATTTATCATATTCTTCTATTTTGCGGGAATTTGTGTTTCCAGATTACGAAGGTGTATCTAAATGAGACTTTATTGTTGACATTTTTGTTTGACAAAATAGTCTAATACGTAAAGTATATATTTTTACAATATATATATATAAACCTTTATTGAGAAAAAAAAAGAATTATAGTTGCATAAGTGTGATTTGTTAATATTGTACTACTTGGGCCTTTTTGCATGATTTTCTAATAATAATAATAAAGAGAAATATAATTGCACTCATGTGTGTGAGTATATATAGAGTGGGTCATATGACGTATTATAAAAATGTAATCGTGATATGATCGATCATTGAGGTTGGAAATCTATTAGAAAATATGTGGATGATGAGCAGGGTTGTCTCGTGAATTTTGTTGGCCAAGTGTCATAATTCAATATCAATCCTTAAAAAAAGTTAAAATTCACGTAAAATAGTTCAAGTCTCATATGACACAATAAGTACAGATTTAGGATATGTGTAAGTTTGACGTAAAAATAACATCTTAAAATAATAATGGAGAGTTGATTATTTCATTTATAAATTTGATTCATCCGTTAAAAATACAACACATTTGAAACTATATTACAAGTTAGTAATGTAAGTTTGTGGGGTTTCAACTCAAAACCAATTGGTTATGAGAGGAGTAGCCCATGACCCTTATTAAGCACATTACAAAGTCACTTTCCGTCCGATGTGGGACATTACTCAACACTCCCCCTCACGTGTGGCGTTCTTTTTTATTTCGCCCAACACGTGGATACTTATGGGTTAAGTGGAGTTCGTGTGGCCTTTGACCAACCACGGGTGAACCTTGCTCTGATACCATGTAAGTTTGTGGGGTTCCAACTCAAAACCAATTGGTTATGAGAAGAGTAGCCCATGACCCTTATTAAGCACATTACAAAGTCATTTTCCATCCGATATGAGACATTACTCAATAAGTAAAGCATAGGTTTGCATTCGATGAATCAACTTTACGAGTAAAAATATTATCTTCCTTAATAATGTGTTGGTGTTGGAGGGAAAAAAAGAATTTAATTTATTGTTTTCAGAGTTAAAAAAAGATGCAACAAGAAGACGTCATTGAGTCTGGAAACTCATCAGACATGCACGCAACCGTAGAAAACGCCAAAGAAACGAAGTTGTGGGCACCCAAAAGCGCATGACTTGTCGTATCCATTTCCATGTTAACTTTATTGGTGATGGCTACATTATCTACAACGTATAGAGCTTACTTTTAAAAAAATTATATAATTTTTTTATATTTCTTTCTGCGTCATCCTTCGTATTAGAACCTATCAAGTTTTTATCTGTTCCGTTAATTTTAACACTTATACTGATCTTGTAAGTAAAAAGATAAGTAGAAGAAAAATATTACGAGAATATATCATCTCTCTATTTTTAATTTCAAATAGGAAAATTGACTTTCATTTAGTTTATTAATTTTAATATTAATATTTATTTTCTTTTTTGAATATCAAAAGTATCATTTTTTTTTCTTTATAACATTGAACTTCACCTCTTATCCTATTATTTCTTACTTTTATGTTTCTTGCTTCAATCATATTCATTATAACACTACTACAAAAAACACTTTCAAGCACTTTTTTTAAATCCGGTTTTATAAAATTAAAAAAACAAAAACTAGGCTAGAAAGTCCGCATCCACGTTTTGAAAGGTTTCAAGCCCTGTAGTTTTTTAAAACAACCGGTGTCAAAAACATTTGAAAATATTCGGACCCGGTTTTTAAAAAGAGAACATGATCCAAATCATATGCTTAATTAATTTTTGATTACTTGTATTATGCAAACAAAAAAAATTAAGTAATCTCTCTTAAAATACAAACAATCTTATAGTGAAAATCAAGATGTCCCTACAATACATGATCATATTCAGCTACAAACTTTTGTGACATCTTTCCAGCCTCCTTTTTTTTTTTGAACTGCAAAAGTTGTTTGTATTAATAAACTAGCAAGTTGCTAAAAAATTGATTACATGGAGGTTTCTAAAAAAGGATTTATACACCAATTTAGCCACAAGAGTTTCCTTTTAAACTTTTCCCTAGAGTTTAACCAAAAGAATGACATGCTTTGCAATCTTCCAACTATAACTTCCATAGGAGTCACCACATTTTCTTCAAAGATCTTTTCATTTCTGTATGTCCAAACTAACCAACAGAAGGTGAAGATCAATGTAAAAAAAGCCTCTAGCCTAGGGCCTTTGTACCCCAAAGATGTTCCCCAGGTAATAAGAGTTTGGATAGAGTTTGGAATGTCTCCGTCGATGAACCACCATTGTCTTATGAACGCAAGCCTTATTGTTCCTCAACCTTCTTTAGTGGTTTTAGAGATTCTTCTAAAGTCATGACTCATGACCAACTATTGACATGAAAGGTCATATTTTCTAAACGACATTATTCACTATGTAAATATGATAACATCATCATTCATAATACCTTAATATGCTTCAAACTACGAAACGGGTGTAACACATGGTAAATATTGTATAACATAGTTTTTAAAAATTAAAACAATATGCAATACTGATATAAAATGAAATAGCATAATTTTATTTTTTAAATGGTGTAATTTTTAAAAAAAAGTTTATTATATAAAAGAGGGTGATGATTTGTGCACAAATTTTTGCCATACGCAACAATTATGATTTTAATGCCCCTACCAACCCGTTATTGATTATTCTCATCCACAAATTCAATTGTATAATAGTCCAAACAATCATTTTTGTTGTGTATAATAAAAAGTTGGTGTATACAGATCATGGTTCTAAAAGACGCGCCATGGTGGCGCCAAGGCGCGAGGCGCGACTCCAACGTTAAGAAATAACCCTTGGTGGTGGAGTTAGGAGTGGCGTAAGATAAAGCGGTATAAGGTTACGCACCAAATGGCGAGTTTTTTAAGACACGCATAGAAAGTATTTTTTTTTAATTGACTTTTTTTATATACATTTTGCGATCACGTGCATTGAACTTCTATAAATTTGTAAATGTTACTTTGCTCCTAATTTATACAACTTTATGTAATTTGTATATTAATAATGATAAATTTGATATAAATATTTATAAAGTATATACAAAATTGTCACCTTAAAAAACGTAATGACTCGTCATAGCTTCTAAAGTTTTAGGCTTGACTTCGCCGTCACGTCACGCCTTACATTTTTTAGAATTTTAATATAGATCATCACTTTATAAAAGATATAAAATGTTTAAAATTTTGGGGGTGTTTTTTTTTATATAGCCTACTCTCCTTTTAGTAGAGTGGTTGCCACTCTCGATGCTATTTTACCAAAATACCCCTCTTGCAACCTTTTTCAATAACTTTCTCTATTTAATTATAAGAATGTCATCAATCATATTAACCTTATATTTGATTTGATCAAGAGCTAGAATTCATTCATAGTCTTCTTGATTTAAGCTCCCTTTTCATGGATCTCTACCCTATGTTTAATATATACTAGCATTGTACCCGCGTAATACGGCGATGATAACAATAATTTATACTCAACAACATATTCAATTTCAAAAATGTGAAACACGATGTTAGTAAATGAAATTTGTTCGACAACATATCCATGTTCTTTCTTCTTTCTCTGTTTTCTTTATTTCTTTTTTTCCAATCAACCCTTTTATTAGTTGTTAAAATAGTTTTTCAACAAACAATAAAAAAATTATTATTAAATAATTAGAGAAAAAAATAATTTAGCCTTAAAATTATATTAATGTAAGTCATTTAACCAAAATTAGATCAAGTAAATAGTTGTTGTGATGCTTAATGATTTAATAAAGTAACAATTGCCTTAAATTAGTTGAGATAATTAAGGAAATGATTGGTTAAGCTATTGTTCTGAGTGTTTGTATTTTAATCATAAAAACATGTACTATAAAAATTAAGTAGTCTTAAAATTTTAAAAAAAGAGAAAGTTAAATATCTTATAATGTTGTGTGTGTGTGTCTATATATATATATATATATATTGAACAGCAAGAAAAAGATGCCCTAGAAAAGAGCTTCGACATAGCCATCACCCTTACTTAAAGATCTCTAAAATTTTTATTAGAAGTGTTCTAGCAAGATGCTAGAAAATAAGAGATACATCGTTTAAAATAAGGACAAAGGGTTACATCACCAAACAAACCATAACAATAAATTACACTTTGGCCTATTTTTTATCCAACTGAATAATATTGGCTGCAGTTCATTGTTCACCATTTGAGCTCTGAAGTTTTTATTATTAAACACAGCCTCATTCCTAGCCTTCCACACAAACCAAAAAGTACATCGCAAGGCAGGTTCCAAGAACTTTTGTTGAGCTGATTTTACTTGATCTATCGTCCTAAAAATCAAAAGTTCTAAGGAGTCATGAAGCCCCAGGTTTAGGTTGCACCATTTAGACCATCTATAATCAACCTCAAAGACCTTACCCAAAATCCACCACTTGGGTCATCTTCCCAAACCCATAATGTTGCAGTTTGCAACAAATTTTCTAATTCATCCACTCTCCCTTGAGTGTGTGTGTATATATATATATATGGAGGGTTCATGTGAAAAGTGTTTTATTTGCGAAAAGTACAAGAAGCAATTTCAACAATTGATTAGTTTTTGGTCATGTGGTTCACATTAATCATAATTAATATTTTTATTTAATTTAAATGATTAAATTAGTAAACACAAATATTTTCTCTCTAATTAATTTTCTTCTCTTTTCAATCTATTAATATTTCTCTATTGTGTTTTTCTCTTTTTTTAAATTTTAAATTAAAAATGATTTTCTAGTATTTTATTAATTTTATGGTGTGCACTAGTGAACACAACCAAATGTTTACTAGTTTTTTATCATCGATGCTAGTCATAGACAAATTGTTTTAACCATTTAAAAAAACAATATCGTGTTCACCATTTAACATTTTATAAAAATAATAGAAGGTGTGTACTCATGAATCTTTTTAATGTTAAATTATATGTTTACCAGGGAACATATATAAAATTATAGAAGTTTTATACCTACATATACATATTATTGAACACTTTTTAGTGTTTTTTCATTTATTCACTAATAACAATATAACAACATCTATAAGAACCATAATAAACAAACAATGATAACAAAACTGGTTTCTAACTTCCAATTCAATGATTAACATCGTAACACAAAAACCAATAATCAACGAATATTATTATTGATATGAACAATAAACCAAAATATTCAAATACCCATATTAATCTAACAAAAAAATGGAAAAAAATTAGAATCAACCGGTGATAATCTCGATTCACCATTTCTAATAAAAAATCACCACCTAGAGATATAAACAAGATCTTGAAAAAACTGACAAATCAAACACTTTCCGATGTTCATTACAAAACAACTAAATAAAACTACATTTTGATAAAAAAAAACAAAAAAAAAAGCTTCGAAAAATAAATTGGAAAAATCCATAACTAATTGTTCTGTTCAACCATTTAAAACAACCCTAGAGAAGATAAAGAAAATTAAATGGGAAATTAGAAGGGTTAAGAATACGAGATTTTAATGAGGAAAGAGCCAGGAACGCTTCGGCGATGCATCACCGGCGGAGGAAGAGAGATCACAAATTCTAGTTACGATTTATGAGAGGAAGAAATGGCGGTGTTGTTCCAGTGATGATGATATCTTCTCCTTATTGTTGCAATGACTTGTGAGCGCAACCCTAGTCACTGTCGGTGTGTTTAAATGGAGGGCAGCGATGGTGGTGGTGTGCAGGGCGGCTACGATGGTTGATCGTAGTGACTATTATTTCTCAAAGGCAAAATAAACACATAATTAATCTGTGAGGGCGATGAAGTATGGAGAAAAAGTGAGATCTGTGAGGGAGATGAAGGTGGTTGCGGACCTGCAGTGATGGACTGAAAAAGTCAAGCCGAGAGAAAGGGGATCTGTAAGGCGCCGACAATGGGATCTAGGATTTTTCGTCGCCGGTCACCATGGAGAGAGAATTGAGAGGATACTAGTCTAGGGTACTATGGTTGATTAAATTTGAAAGAGGAATGGATATACCAGAGATATGGAGATACGAGGGGATGTAAAGTTAAATTGTCTATATTACCCTTCTTTAGTTTAACTAAATAACATTTAACTTCTTTTAAATTACAATATGACCATATATGATCATATCCATTGATTAAATCATCTAATGGTCCAAAAGACAGACTTCTCGTATTTTTTACATAAACCACCTCTCTCTTTATATATATGTGTGTGTGTGTGTATGTGTGTGTGTTTTCAATTTTTGATTTGTTAATGAGTTGATCTTGAAGTTTGTTGTAGTAAAGAGTGATGGAGTGACTAAATTATAACAGAATGGTAAAAGAGAAATTTTGAAATAACAACATGATAAGGAGTAAGGTGTCCACTACAGACTAGGGGTGAATATGCGATCCGATAAACCAATAAATCGATGAACCGAATGAGGCTCGATCTAGACCAAGCCTAGTCGGTCCGGTCTTCGGTCCTTGTTTTTATAGATTTTGGGTTTCGGTCATGTCCGGTTTTGTTTGATGCAATGTATAAAACAACTAATAAACTGGAAAACCAACTAACCGAACCGAGACTGGTTGGTCTGGTCTTCATCTGTCCCGTCCGACCTGTACAAACCCGTGGTTAAGGAGGTGGTCTTTATCTGTCCCGTCCGACCTGTTTTTGAACGGATCTCACCCATACTACAAACCCGTGGATAAGGTGGCGGATCTCATAGGCCCAACAGAACACCACCATGCCCCTCCCTAACCTAACATATGCTTACGATCTCTATTTTTATAACGCGACGGTTTCTCTCTCTTTGTCTTTCTCCTCTTTATTCTCTTTTACTCTCTCCTCTTTCTACTTATCTCTCTCCTCTCTTTACTTTTTAAATTTTTAGGGAGAATTTCATATATATCCTTATAAACTTTCTTAATTACATATATATTCCTTATAAAAATCAATATAACGGCAATATCCTCCTAAACTCTTTAAACTCTCAAATATGTCCCTTCTACTTAATTTAATAATAACTAAATCATTTAAACTTTTAAAAACATAAACTCTAATTTAATTTAGAAGTAAAATCTCTTAATTACCCTTCTTCCTTTAACTTCTTCCTTCTTGATAACTATGTCATATCCTTAGAACAGACTCATCGTCTTTGAGATAATACTTATTTTGAAATTAAGATAAACATGGTCACAATCATGAGTCAACCCCACCTCTAAACTTAGATAAAAAATTATTGGAAGTGGAGTCTCTTACTCCATTCCACTGTGTAATCTAATTTACAGGTGTATAATTATATACCTCATTTTCCGATGATAGGCACTAACCATGCTGGAAATTTTCTTCCTAAAAGCGTGATTACCTAATCAAAAGAAATACAACGCCGGCGATGGCGCCGGATGTCTTCCCCACCGGCGTAATCCCCAATACAAAGTTTGGCGACTATAATCTGAAGGAGCTCGCCTGTAATCCGAAGCCATGGCTAGAATCCGTGCTCCACAATACTGGCGCAATTTTGTTCCGTGACTTCTCATCAGTGTCTTCCGCTTCCGATTTCAACAATGTCCTTGAAGCTTTCAGCTTCGACGAACTCCCCTACGCCGGCCGCGCTTTCCCTTGTACGAATGTCGCCGGCTGTTTTTTCACTTCAAAGAAGTCTCTTCCCGAAGATTTCCCTTTTATCATGAAATAACTCATTTATGTAGTATAATCGATATATTAGTTCATGTCAGTTTTGATTGATTAATTCTATGCCCTAGTTAAAAATCAAACGATTATGGAAACAGGTTCCTAAGTTTCCTATGAAAGTGTTCTTCTTTTGCGAAGTGGAATCAAAAGTTAGGTAGAAACATCTATTGTACTCGGCCATATAATCTGTGATGAATCTGGTTTAGTCGTGAAGAAGAGAGAAAGTAAAGGAAGGAGAAGAGTATTTAAGAGATTTTACTTCTAAATTAAATTAGAGTTTATGTTTTTAAAAGTTTAAAAGATTTAGTTACTATTAAATTAAGTAAAAGGGCATATTTGAGAATTTAAAGAGTTTAGAAGGATATTGGTGTAATATTAATTTTTACAAGGATATATATGTAATTAAGAAAGTTTGTAAGGATATATATGAAATTTTCCCAAAAGAAAGATACAAGTGAGAGCGATGTGACACTGACTTGCCAAGAAAGATAGAAATAATTTATAACGCCAGATCTTAATAAATATTAAGAGTGGGCGTTGCCAATGAAGGGTGGCGGAGATGAAGAATATGATATAGTGGGAGATGAACACATGTGAAAATCACGTCGCTGATTTGTTGTGAGAACGAAGACTTTTGGTAAATTCAAAAAAAAAAATTGAATTCCTTTGGGTAGGAGATTTGAAAGGATTTTAAAAGAAGTCATGATTGTTGAAACTCATTAAGGACTCTAAACAAATTAAGGTTATTGAAACAAATTAAGAACTTGAATTGCATTGACTCAATTATATGGAAATAAGTGAGAAAAAATTAAAACACTAAAATTTATAGTATAGTCGATCACAAGTTTAAAAGTTGAAAGTAGAGCGCTCTCTCTCTCTTTTATATATTAGACATAATATGTAACAACTCGTCTCACATGGTAAGATAAATAAAAGTTAAATCATCTAATAAGTTTAAAGTTGTGAGCTGCTAATACTTTTCATCATGCTTTTAAGTTGATTTTGAAGTTATCGGGCTATCACATGACTTTAGATTATGGGGTGTCACATCATAATAGCAAAGATGACGAAGTTCACATTATCATATGACTGTTAGATCATTTATTTTTACACCTATAACATGCTTGTTCCTTTAGTTTATGAAGTTGCAATGGTAGTCTTTTTCTAAACGTTGCATACTTTTAGGCCTTTAAATGAATGTTTGTTAAATTAGACTATTAAACTCCTCCATGTTGTGGCAAATTGGTAAATCCATACACTCTCTTTCTCTCAACTTTTTTAATTAACAACAAACTAGCTTAACACCCCGTGTATAAATACGAGAATGGTTAAAGTAAATTTTAAATATTTATAATGTTAAAGAGTACTAACATATAGTAACACAATTATAAAATATATATACATGGGGATATAAAATATCATAAAAAGGTAAATTTACTAGAAATAAGAAATGCATACATAACATTATTATCAAATCTTTTGTAAAGCCTCTTTAGAATCAGTTTTGAATTTTTTTTTTAATTTAATCCAATTTGTATACGTGTTTACATAAATAACCACGAAATAAATATTTTTTTAAGAGATTCAATTGTTAATAAACTAAATTACTTAAAAAGTGACATTTGAGGAAAAAACTTATTTATAAGTCATTTTAGGAATAAAATGGATAGTTGATGAAAAAATTCTAAAAATAAAATTATGACATCATAACCTATTTTCTTTTAATATATATTAAAGATTAAATATATGGAAATGATATTCAACTTGCAAACTCCATTCTTAAACACAAATATTGAAACCCTCATCAAATATAGAACCGGCGGAGAAGTCAAGTCTCTGACATGTCCAGCCGGAAGATTACCACCCATCAAAGTCGGAATTTTCTTCAATTTTGCATTAGAACTAATTAAAACACCCTTTCTATACTACATCTACGACTTGATTTGAATCATTGTGATCTAAACTCAAAAGAACATACTCGTCTTTTTGGAAGGGTTGTCGTGCTTCTTACCCAAGAACTTGTACGTTGTGCTTTTGAACAAGTCAAGACCATAAATGCAAAAGAAGTCCAATGTTAAACTTGTGATCATGAAAACCGTATACAATACTACTCAAAACCATGTACAATACTAGTTAGGGGTGTTTAAAATATCTTAAACCAAAAAATCGTAAAATCATACCGAAATCTAGGTTAACCAAACCGGATATTCTATTTTTTCTGTTTGGTTAACCGAACCTAAAAATAATTCGGTTATTTAGTTCGGGTATGGTTCATGATTTTAGAGACGGACAGTTAACCAAAAAATTAAAACTTTGAAAATACTAGATAAGAAAAGAAAATTAATGAACTTCATATATTATCTTGTAACGAGTAGAGAGATTAAAGTAAAAAGAAATGATACGAAAATATATCACTTTTCGTTTTATTATTATCCTTTGCTTGAAAATAACACCGGGTAAAAATTAAAAAATGTAATATCATATTCCACAAAATCTACGGTAAAATCGAAGGTCGCCGGCAATGACGTGGAGTTTTTGGAAGCAACGGAACAACCGTCGTCTAGCTCTAGCTCAAGAATTATTGTACCTCATCTCCAACTCCATTGGAATCGGTGTTTGTATACACTCTTCTGTATCTATAATTCTCTTGTACCTTCTGCTCCAAGAGTTGTACTATGTTTGCTCACACCACCTCTATATCCTGCAACTTCCCTTCCCTCCATTCCCAAAAACCTAAACTCAAACCCCCCAATTTACTCACCTCCACTTTCCCTCTTTCTCTGCAAATCAACAATGCAACAGCTAAATTAAAATTCCCACAATTCACAAAAAGGGTCCACCTTCAAATCTGTCACAATTCATTAGACACTCGAAAATCACAAGACCCTGATTTGGAAGAACCAAATTCCATGAAAATCGACGGCGAGAACGATGGTGGCGGTGGCCGGACGACTTCGTTTCTAATATTTTTGCTATGGGGTGGACTCATGTATTATGTATTCAATCTTGCACCAAACCAAACTCCGGTAAATTGATTTTCTATTAGAAAGTTTTGATTTTGCTTAGGTTTATCTGTTGCAATTTTACTGAAATTGTCAAATTGGAATGAAAGAGTTAATTGCTGTTATTATTTTTCAGTCGACAGACATGTATCTTTTGAAAAAGCTTTGTTATTTGATTGGGGACGATGGTTTCCAGCCAAATCAAGTGATTGTGTCTCTTTGGAACATTATGGGATTATGGCCTGTAGTGTATAGTATGCTATTAATTCCATCTGGCAGAAGGTAATCCCTGTTTATCTGTTCTTCAAATTGATTGTAAGCTTTGATTTGGTAAAAATGGCTAAAGGGGTGTTTGGCATTGAATAATCAGATAATTAGAATTTGTTTCACTATGCCTAAACACTGGAAACTGGTTGCTTATGAATTTAAAATGCAGTAATTAGATAATGACTACTAAATAATCAGATTATCAGAATCACATGTACTCCTAATCTGATTATTTGACTCTTGAGATCAGATTGGCAGAATCATTTTCACATATCCAACTCTAGAAACTGATCATCTATGACATGAAAACGCAATAATCAGATAATGACCGCTAAATAATCAGAATAATAGCTACTTCTAAACTGATTATATGGCCGTTGAACAATAAGATAACCAGAAATCCAGAATCTATTTCACTATATCCAAACACTAGAAAAAACTGATTATATGTGACTCTGAAAACATAATAATCAGATAATCACTTTCAAAACACAATGTCAAACATCTCCTTAAAGTTTGTATATTGCTTATAATTTCTTGATCATGAATGTCAAATGATTAAACTGCTTTGATTGACACTTGCAAATTTGTCGGATTTTGAAGCTCAAAAGGAAATGTTCCTGTTTTCCCGTTTGTCATACTTTCGTTCTTCTTGGGTGCATACGCTCTTATACCATATTTTGTTCTTTGGAGACCACCACCACCAGTTACTGAAGAATCTGAGCTGAAAAGATGGCCTCTAAACTTTCTTGAGTCTAAATTGACAGCTGGAGTAAGACTCTAAGCACAAAACTTTAATGTTTTTCCAGTATGTTAATATTGGCATATTCAGGTATAATTATGCTTTAAGGAACCTGGTCTAACCTGTTAACTGCTGAGATTTCCCCACTGAGACCCCTATATTTTTTCCCATAATTATCGTCTACTTTACATTTTGAAATACAAACCTACTATCATTCAAAGAGCAAGTTGACTTTTCAAAGAAGTGCAGAAATACCAAAAAAGATATTACACTTTTGTAAATATGAGCGATTTAGGACATTTTTTATATTGCATATATTTGCAGTTTGTCAAATATTATTCATCATTGCGAACTTTGGTGTTATTCGTTTTGGCATTATCGTAAAAAAGATTGTTAGTTTGAAATGAGAAACCAATTTCTTAAGGTTCAAAAGGTCGATCACTCACTTTTTTGAGTTCAAAATAGGCAACAATATTCAAACTTTTTTTTCAATCATAATGCATTTTTACAGGTTACTCTGCTAGCTAAATCTTTCTCTATATAAAAACAATTCTTCGTATATGACTCTTCAAAGTCAAAAGTTGACTCTCATCTTGACCGTCCTCCCCAAGCACAGGATTACATATATTATGCAATTCTAACTGTTAAAGTTTGATTCAGGAGCACATATATCATTTGCTTATGTTCTTTTTGTTGTTCTCATACTACCTCACGTATATCGGTTTTTCTGTGGTCATACTTTTAATGCATCCTTTTCATATGACACAATTGAGGGTCCTTTTGAAAAGAAATGAGATGGAACGAAAGTGGGATCCACAAGGAAAACTTAAATCAATGTGTCATATGCTCAATCTTGCTTCTCAAATCCCAGTGTAATAACTACCCACCAGGTAATATTTGCTGTAGGATTAGGTCTACTTGTGTATGCAGGCTTAGCCACCGGTGACGATTGGAAGGAGTATCTTCAGTACTTTGGAGGGAGTAGGCTCGTAAGTTTCTTATTCTATGATTTTCAATTTTTATTGTACTCACTAGCAAAAAACACGTTCTTGTCCCAAACACACACACACACACACACACACATCTATATAGTGATAG